>OY725505.1:727603-948301 GCA_963281255.1 Aphrocallistes beatrix
AGTAGGACCTCCTACATCACGTTGGGCTGCCGTTCTGACCGACAGGCGTGTGTCTGGTACTTGTTCAGGGTGTAATAGTTGAGTCGTATTACTTGGTGTAATATCTGAGTAAGACAAGGGAGTAGAAATTATGCCATGTTTGGTGCCAATCATAAATGCAGACCCATCTGAGATCACCTTCATTACGACCCCAATGAGACTGGTCGGACCAAGGGGGGCCCTATCTACTAGTGGAATGGAGATCCTTACATTATCCCCAGCATGGATAGCCTTCAATCGCTTATTGCTTGACGTTATCATGTCTTCACCCTGTTTACACAGCCCATGGAATGCGACCTTGCGATTCGATTGCCTTTGCAGTTCATGTGTACAGTAATCATCCCTTGAGCAAAAGTATTGTACGTCCCTATCCCCATATGGCTCTACACTGGATAAACAGTCTGAGTGGAAGTTGAGGTTATCTGTACAGTAGGAACATTTAACGAATGGCGTAGCTTCATCACTCAGTTCATAATTAGCACAAGCATTCTCGTTAAATCGGAGTTTTGGATCGACATCGGGAGGAAGAAGTCTATCATTTGGGTTAACAAATGGTATAATATCAGTCCTAATAAGCGGTCTAACCTCCAAGTCGTAAGTATCCTCATCCTGAACTAGTACTGGATGCAACTCTGAGAGAATTGCTTCATCCAGCTCGTCAGTAGAAGCGAGAGGCGAGGAGGGAACTTCAACTTCGGTGTACTCGTGGACAGGTTCTGGGCTATATGAAGAACATGGCTGAAGCTGTTGGTCTCTATCCACTTGGTTAGAAACATCGGCTGAAGGAATTGGCACATCCGGCTGACAAAGAGTCATGCGAGAGAGTGGGGGTAGGATAGGCGTGCTCGATTGTGGGACAGGAACTGCTGTAGTCTCGGTAGTTTGAGTAGAGAATTCGATGATCTGGCCACCCATCTGTAGAGCTTTCTCCACATCGTCCTCGGTGTGGAGCGAGTCTACCAGCTCCTGGGGTAGCATCAAATCTACAGATAGATCAGGGGGACTCCTCCCAAAGTGTACCTCAAAGGGACTACGGCCCAGAGCAGAATGTTTAACAGTATTATAAGTATATTGAACATATTTTAACTCACTCACCCATCGCTCCATTGGCTTTTTCAATGATTTGAGGCGGGCAAAGAGCAGCTTCTCGACATCCTGGTTGGCTCGCTCAATGCATCCTTGATCTGTGGATTTCCGAGGCCTTCCATGTACGAATCGTGTGCTCTTCCACTGAGTAAGCAGTGCCGTATTCAGCATGTTATTACTAAATTCACGTCCGTATCTGTATGCCATGTTCACAGAATATAGAGAGCAGGTGTTCACACACCTCTTCAGCTGACTTCGTTTTAAGCGCTCTCAACACAATAAACTTGCTAAAGCAGTCCTGGTAATTGAGGATGTATTTGTACCCGTTATCCTCCATCATTCGTAAATCTATCAGGTCAGGCTTGTGGACAATCCTTTTCGTAGTCACCTTCCCCTTCTTCTCCTGGCATATAGGGCAGAGTCGTAAAAATATGTCCAAGATCGAGCGAGTAATGTGCAGTTTATGTCTCTCCAAATAGGCCCACATTCTAAACCTCCCTGCATGACAGAGCTTGTCGTGTGCTTTGCAGAGAGTCTCGTAAACATCTTCCTTGGCAACTACTAATGCGCGTTCTCTCCCTTTTCTTCGAAACTCTCCACCTTCGTATGCAGCTCGACAATATCACCAAACCGACAGACGCTGTACTTCTCAGCTGCTCGAAGGTGGATGCTTTTGTCAACTTCATCATTAGAATTAACTAACAAACTTATTATCTCTTCATTTCTTCCTGGGTTAATGGCTGCTTAAGACCTGTTTTTTTAAAAACAAGTTCATCCTCTCTTAACAGAGCAAGTGACAACTGAATTACACCCTGTCCCTTATAACAGAACAAGTAACAACTGAATTACACCCTGTCCCATATAACAGAGCAAGTAACAACTGAATTACACTCTGTCCCTCGTAACAGAGCAAGTAACTAGTACAAATGACTCATACCTTTGTTGAATTGTTAATATTTTTAATTAATTGTTGTGCATTGCTAATTACTGTTAACATTAATGAGTTTTATATTGGATTTTCTCAACTGGTAACCATAATCTTGACTACACTCACGCATAACGCATAACGCAATAAGATTAAATAAATCTACAATTTCTTATCAACCCATGATGTATGATGCTCCCATCAAATTTAGGTTAACTCAACACTTTGGCTCAGCCAAAGTTGCTTTTAGCCAAGATTTAGCCAAGATTCTAAAATCTTGGTCAATTTACACTTTGGTCCATAACATATCCAATAATTAAATACGCTAGATACTTCCATGCGTTACTATATAGGAACTGTGAGTTCAGTCATCTAAGAGCCGTAAGAGATAATTGTATTTTCACTTGATTCTCCGGTTGTCAATAGTTTACTAACTGTTAAACAGAGCATTCAGCGATCCTTAACTATAATTGGAGCGCACACTCGCACAGGTCCTAGAAAAAGGAGTGTGCTCCTCTATTTGCTCATTCAAAATACTTTTTGAAATTTATTTCCAAAATAATGGGTTATTTATTGAAATTTATTCCAACATTCGAATACGATTGAAATAATCGAAAATTATTTACTACTATATTATATATTCCTTTTTTAAATCCATTTTCAAATTAAACTTTATCTTGAATTTAACTTCAGGTGAAAACGGTGAGAAAAAGTATTAGATATCAGGAGAAATTGTGGAAACAAATTTATTGAATGGAGTGCGCTCCTCAAAGATTGGAGCGCTGCCCCGGCTTCCGAACCTCAAGTAGTAGTGCGCTTCTTTAATACTCTGCTATTAAATAATAAAATAATAAACTATAGCTATTTAGTACATAATGGATACATTTAATAGCTTTTATAGTTTCTCTTCACATACACTAACACACTTGGATAGCTGCTTGAAAGAAAACGTAAGTGAAATGACTAACTTCAGTCTTAGTATGCTATTTATAGAAATGATTTGTATTTAGCTTATACATTCTAAATATATATCAATTAATATAACCATGACTTCCATTTGAATTAACATACTAATTCATTTGCCAAATATAATTAAATAATGTCTAACTTTGCAAATTTCTGATCATCTTGTTTATCAAGGGATTGAATAGACTAAAGTGGGCGCGTATTTGGTCCCAAGGATCATAATTAGGCGTATGATTTAGTCGCGCGGCATAAGCCTACTTAGCCGCGTGGCATAAAAATGCAGAGTTTAGGCGCGTAGAAAAATGGTGGAGCCCATTTAGGCGTATGACTTCGGAAAGCTGGATGAAACATTGATTGTCATTGTTATTAATAATTTAAAGCCACAACTAATGATAATTTTATTAAAGGGTATAGCAATAACAAAGGTTATGTGCATATTTTCACACCATTTGACGAATTTTGAAAAATACAAGCACGTTCTGGAATCTCCTCATTGAAAATGGATTAAAAATGAATTTGGTGATTTTTTTTTGAATTCGTGGAATAAGATCATTAAAAGGTCAAATAATTAAGAACATATGTGTGATAAAGTAAACGGGAGGTGTTCAGTACAATAACCAGTGATAAAAAGTAATTATGCAACTTCACGTGGATTTTTCCCAATTTTCTCCCCCTAAAAATGGGACAAAGTGGTAGTATACCATTTCATAAACTGTTTATTCCCCAGCCTAAAACCATAATGCTACAAATAAATCAATATTTATGGGGTTTTTTATATGTAGAATTTAATGGAAGGATCAATTTTAATCCAAATTTTCTCAGAAATGAAATACAGCCTTAGGGAACTCAAAATTCGCGTTCGAAGGCAGTATCCTAAACTGATATACTTAAATTGGATGTAGGAACCACAATAATTGTCCTATCACAGTAATTCTGTATGCAAATCGAAAGTTGGGCCCTTATTCGCTAAACTTCTTAACTTAAGTTTTGCTTAACTTTAAGCAAAAACTAATTATTTGCTTAAACTTAAAAATAATATTTAGTTTTTAACTTAAGTCATGTCTGGGGTTGACTTAACTCTTAAAATATTTTGTAAATCGTGTTTTCTCGGTCTATAAATTAGTATAAAAGCTTGAGGCAGTTTTTATTTCTGTTTTATGAATCATTGACGCGCTAGGAGTGTTTTGTCAGTTCTGTCATTGTGGTATTAAAATGAAAGTTGGCGAATAACTGCTAGAATATTATTAGAATGCAAATGTTTTCGAAGAGTGATTGAGATGTGTGAAGAATCTACAGGGTGGGGAATATTTTCTGCTACAAGCTTCATTAGGCATAAAATTCCTTATACTCAAATGATCTTAGTTATTATGGTCCTTAGAGATTTTAATTCGAATATCCTAAATGATTTAAAAGATTTTTCGATTCTATGACACTTTTTTTTCTCTCAAAACTCACCATACAAAAAATGTGTTTTGTACAGTGAGTTTTGAGAAAAAAAATATGTCCCGGTCCGCAGCGAAAATCGTGAATCAGGGCCCACTGCTTTTCAAGTTATCTTCCCAAAGTCTTCAAATTCTAGGAAAAATTAGCTCACACATTTTCCTCGAACACTCTAAATATGTAGAGATATAAGATTTTCAGATCAGTGCATTTTGAAGACCATTTGGATCAGATTTCTTTGTGATACGAAAAAAGTGCCATTTTGGGGAATTTTGCAAAATGTACCGAATTTGAACTGCGACTCAATAACTTTTTCTCGTTTCTGATAACGAATTCAGTGGATTTATGGAATATTTATATGACGAATGAAAGCTACCAGGTGTTAAATCGTCATGGGGACATCGATTATGAAGACATTTTTTATGGAAGCAGTGGGCCCTGATTCACGATTTTCGCTGCGGCCAGGACACATTTTCTTCTCAAAACTCACCATACAAAACACATTTCTAAGTCATAGAATCGAAAAATCTTTTAAAATCATTGAAAATATTCGAATTACAAACTCTAAAGACCATAATAACTAAGATTGTTTGAGTATCAGAAATTTTATACCTAATGAAGCTTGTGGCAGAACTTATTCCCCACCCTGTAATTGTCTAAAAATATCAATGACATCCATGACATATTAAAATGATATAATTGGAAGTTGGCGAATAACTGCTAGAATATTATTAGTATACAAACGTTTTCGTAGAGTGATTGAGATGCGTAAAGAATCGAATTGCCTAAATATATTCATGACGTATTAAAATGTTGATATGATCCTAATGGAAGTTAGAGAATAACTACTATAGAATATGAATAATTATTCTACAAACGTTTTCCAGAACAAACATCTGAAAACAAACTACTATATAAACTACTGCTGGAAACAGGAACAAAATAAATTCGAAATATCTCACGGAATAAGAAATACTGAAACAAATGGCAGAAAAATCCAAACCGCCGGGCAAAAAACTTTTCCACCGAAGAAATACACTCCTTAGTGGATTTAATTTTAGAGAAAAAATCCCAACTGTTTGGCAGTTTGAGTGCTTCCTTCAATGTCGAAGAGAAGAACACAGTTTGAGATGAAGTCGCGTCTGGATTGTCAGCACTTCATGGCACATCAAGGAATCGAGACGATGTTCTCAAAAAGTGGTCCAACCTCCTGAGCAAGCATAAACCACTAATTGCCGATAAGCTTGCTTCGATGAAAAAAACTGGCGGAGGTCCCTCTGGAAGTGAGCTAACTCCACTGGAGGAGAAAATCCAAAGGATCAAAGGGTAACAATTATTTGAGGGCATCGCTTCAAGGGTAGACATCACGAATGAACCTACTCACTCCCAAGTGTCTTATGATTCTGATCAAATGGTCACAAGCCCTCTGTTTTCAACGGATGATGAGCAACCCAACCTGGCGGAACTACCCAGTCGAAAAAGAAAGTTTTCTTACCCAACTAACTGGCGCAACTGCAGATATGCAACTGACGAATACTGAACAGATTTGTTAGAGAAGGAAGAAGAGAAGTTGACTGTAGTCAAAAGAATAGTGTCAAGTTTAGAGAGAATTGAATCGCACATGCAGAGAATAGGAGATATGTTGCAGAATCTACCAGAGATGATCACAAACCAAAAAGCGATGTTATCTGCCTTGACACAGCCTCATATGCATCCATTCGCAGGACCATGAAGCGAATTCATGGTCACAAATTGCTTGGATGTGTATAGAGTAAAATCCCTTTCAGTTAACATAGAGATCCTCATTCGTTGATGGCGAAGGATGGGAACATGGGAGCCATCAATACATCCAAGAACTAGTGGAAACTTATATTTCTTTAAGAAATATTCTTGAATGACCCTTTGTCGAGTTGTATTCAGAAATTTGATATATGCTGGAACTATGCTGGATAATGCTTTAGTCACAGCAGTTACGCATCTCGATACAGACATTTGCGGGATTACATGTGCGGATGCGATACTTGTCTGAGCTAGTTGTGTTGCTGCAATTGAGCAATTGAGTGGCAACGAACAGTAGATCGATGAAGTTCTCTAAGTTGGTAATAATATCAAATATCCAATAGAATTTCAGTCCTGTTTTAGTTTATCATTAATCGAAATTGTACCACATTAACAAACTAGAAGAATGTGAGTTAGTTCGTTAGTTGGATGTTAGTTATTTTTCAGAGAAATTCTCAATTTTTTTTGTTAGTTGCAAATAACGAGAATTGATAATGGAATATTTGCAAGAAATTTCTAGATATCATGTTAACTTAGTAGAAGTGTATTCTAGACATTTCTAAAAGATATTTATTTATGATATATATTTCATGATCATCCCCCAATGCAGATTACCTTACAGCTAAGTACTTTAGTTTGCTATAGAGAATGATGTTGTAGTTTCACTCGTGATGTGGATAGATATCAGTTAAGAAATTGCTCACGGTTCGTACAAGATAACTGGAGCTTTAGTTAATTAGCAAACCACAATTTCAGGATTTATTATCCTTCTATCTATCGTCTCGAAACAATATAAATACATTTTTTATAATTTGAGATACAAATACCAAACACTAACAACAACCAAACAGTAATACTAACAGATCTGCAATTCCAATGGCTGGCATTAGTTCTGGAGATTTACCTCTCATCGCGGTGTGTGGTGCAACAGGCGCACAAGGTGGCAGTGTCGTGAACGCCCTCCTCGACACAAAAAAGTTCAGAGTCCGAGCTCTGACACGAAATCCCGACGGCGAGAAGGGAAAACTCCTTCTAGGAAAGGGGTGTGAAGTGGTGAAGCTGGATTTCGACGAGAAAGCTAGCATTCCACCCGCGTTCATTGGTTGTCATGGCGCATTCCTTGTGACCAATTTCTGGGAGCACATGGATGCGAAGAAAGAATATGCACAAGCCACTTCATTGGCTGATGGCTGTAAATCAGCTGGAGTGAAACACGTAGTGTGGAGCACTCTCGAGGACACACGTCTATTCCAAGACGACATTCCTAAAATTGGAGAGTACAAATTACCACATTTCGATGAAAAGGGGCGAGCTAACGAGTACATGAAGTCAATAGGACTACCTGTGACACTCCTCTACACTTCATTCTACTTAGACAACTTCATTACCCAGCTTAAACCTCAGAAACAGGAAGACGGGAGTTTCATAATGTCCTACCCGATGGGAGATGCACTATTGGCAGGCGTGACAGTAAAGGACATTGGACGGTCAGTGGCTGCTGTCTTCTCGAAGGGCCTAGGGGAACCAGGAGAAAGCGTGGGAGTAGCGAGTGAACATTTGAAGATGTCTGAGATGGCTGAGTGTCTGAGTGCAGTAAGTGGTCGTAAAGTGGTTTATGTCGCTTTGGAACCGGATGCATACAGGAAATTGGGATTCCCAGGAGCGACAGAGTTGGGAAACATGTTCCAATTCTACCGAGACCACAGCAAGGAATTATGTGTAACGCGTGACATGAAAGCGGTGAAAGCTCTCTTTCAACCAACAACGTTCAAGGAGTTCTGTATTGAGAACCATGGGAAAATCCTAGACTAGCTGCTATTAGTCTAGTGCATGTTTACCATAGTATGCCATAGTGTGTGATAGTTTGACTGCTTACTCCATTTGTCTGTATATCCCAACCTTAGTTCTTAGTTCATAAGTGTGTAGTTAGTTTGGATTAATGTTTGAATGTAGTTTCATTTTAAGATTGAAACATTTGTAAATTGTGCAATTTCTGTAATAGCCGAATGGGACACCAAATGCTAAGTCATTTCCGGTTTAAGCCGTTTTGAATATAATTGGTCAAAATTGATTAGAGTAAAACCTGATTTATCCATTATTCTGTAATTCTGAGTAATTTTATGTACAGATAATACCCAGGCATGATTTACATGATTTGCTGTGTTATTATTCTCCGAAATGGAATGATTCAATCAACTCCTTATACTCGTAAATGTATAAAAGTTAATTAACTCTCTTTTCAAGTTAAGAATGCAAGTTTTAATATATTATCTCTCATACTATCTTCCTTGCCATTGCTTTTCCTAGTGATGAGTTTATATTGGATACTTTTCTACATTTCCCGAATTCTTCAGTTTAAAAAGTACCTGAAAGCAGCACTGAGACACATTTCAACCGCAAATGAGTATGGGAACATGTTTGAACAAGCTGCTTACTACCATCAGACGGAATTAAGAAATATACTTATTTAATTTGATAGAATTTGAATCAAATTAAGCGTATCTCTTACCAATTAAATACCTTGACTCGCTAAATAAATCAGTATTATAAATATTTGTATGGGAAATTATGGGGTGTACGAATACTTTTGTTCAGGCAGTGAATATAAAATAAAGAATATATTAGCACCAGGGTTTACCATTGAAATCCAAGAATTTCGCTCCTAATATCCAGGACATTTTCAAGAGGGGTTGGAATTAGTGTTTCCCTTAAGATTATTGGAAAGCGCGTTAATTTTGCAATTTCTGTGCAGTGTATTCGGGTAAATTGCATTATTTAACAACACAATCATGTTATTCAACTAGCTAAGAGTGCTAAATTGCGCGCTTAACCAGCTCTTCGGGAAACACTAGTGGAATGTATTCACCTCAGCCTTTGTTTGTTTATTCATATATTCGAGCCAAAATATACACTAGCAATTAGCTACCTTACATAATTAACCAACGAATACGTACGTGTTGCCATAATTACGGTTAGCTTTTAGAAATACAGAAGTACTTAGTACTTCTAGACTCTGGAGTCTAAACATTAAAGAGTTGATTCAGCCCTTGAAAAACATCTAGCGTACTCCGAGTTGAGAATATCTTAAATATTGGATTTCTTAAATCGATGAACCTCCGTTACAGAGGATTTGTGTGCAGGATACCTACATGGCGCTGAGCGACAATGTTACCAGTCTATAAACTAAGATCGGTAGTTTTAAGCCCTATTTCGCCACCGAAAAACGTAACAGTAAGCCTTCCTGCTAATAAATACTCCATTTTGACAACCTGAAGGTCATATCTACACAAATGCTGCTAAAAAATGCTAATATTGTACTAGAGTGTGTATTTAACGGAAAACATAATTGGTCCATTCTTTAAACTGCTTATATTCATTCTATATTTTTAAGTTTCAAAGGTGCCAATGAAGATGGTATCCAAGGGTGGCGTCCCAAGTTTGATCACCATTAACCATAACTGATAACAATTCTATACTTTAAGAAGGAGCTAATGCTCTTGTTCTTGGTCATCACTCATCACTAGTAACAATAGAAAGAGAGTAAAACTTCATATTTCTAAATTAGATATACAATGGCTGAAGCTAGAGTTGGAAAAGAAATTAATTTCGATGCACAGTTCGAGGTTCTGCACAGAGTCATTACTCAAACATTTGATGAATTATTTCAAGCTTTAAATAAGCGAAGACACGATTTGTTGTCTCAACTGACAGCTATGAAGACGGCACACGACAAGAATTTAGAGTTAGATAAAGCCATCCAACAATTGAGAATTACGAAAGAGAATGCACTCGCAACAATGACCAGCAATTTGCTAGGAGAAAACCTCGATCTAATCAAATCAACTTTCGATGTTCAAGTGAAAACAAAAGAAGAGCTGAAGGAAACTGTTGCAAATTTGAATTTGGTTGAGTTTCGTTGTTTTTCTGAGCGATTTCTGAAAGCCATAGAAGAAATAGATCTGATCGAGTTAATTCCTGAATATGTCGGAAGGGAGAATCCGATAATAAAGAGTTGCTCAAAAGGCACTGAGAATGGAAAGTTTAATAATCCTAAAAGAATAGCTATTGATGACAAAGCGAATGAAGTTTATATAGCAGATAGGCGCAACCAGCGTATACAGGTGATGAGTTTAAATGGAGAATTTCTGAGATCGTTCACACATAATGAGATGAAATCGCCTTATGGTATCCGCTTATCTGAGAGGGAATTGTTTGTTACTGATCAAGTGAGTTATTTACTCAAGTTCGATAAATCAGGAAAGTTCTTGAGGCAATCAGGATCACGTGGTAATGCACCAGGTTGTTTTAATTATATAACAGGCATGTGTCACGAAGCAGGATTAGTTTATGTGTGTGATTTTTCCTACCAGCGAATTCAAATTTTTGATTCAAATCTAAAATATACAAAAACCTTTGCTTCTGGAGAAATACGTGCGCCAACTGACATTAAGATCTATTCTAATTCTATTTTCATATTATCTCAAGTTCATAATGAGATATACTGTTATAATAAAGAATGTCAACTTGAGAGAACAATTCAGCTAACTGGACAGAGAGAACCAATGAGTGCAGCCTTGTTTTTCACTTTAGATTCCAAAAGCAACTTTCTTATTTCTGACCAATCAAATCCTGAAACTTCAGAAATCCGTATTTTCTCTCCTAATGGAGTCCTTAAGCACTCATTAGGTAGAGGACATCTCAGTTACTTAAACGGTATAGCACTAGACAATAGTGATTCTATAATTTGTGTGAATGATAATGAAGATGGCTGCTTTCAGAAATATTAATGCCATTTTTCTCAACGCCTAGAAGACTTGATTAATTTCTTTTTCTTAATCTTCCAAATGAGATATTTTTTGAATTATTGTTGCTTTATAGTTATTCTTTGTTAGTGATATAGTGTGTCTACCCTTTCTAAAATTTAAATTTGTGTATCCCCAATTGAAAATCCATTTTGTGCAATTAATTTTATAATTTTTAATTAGAAACGTTTGATTCTAACATTACTGTTGCTGTACTTAATATTCTCAAATTTAAGAACGGGTTTCAAAAAAATAACTAATAGATCAAAAACTAAGAAATAGAAGTATACGTCTTACGACATACTAAGACTATGGAACTAGGCTTTATATAGGTAACAGTGTGAAACCTTGTTCTATCTGTTGAGACCTCCTGTGAGATTTTGGCGGGGTATTGCTTTTACTTGAAATTTCCTCATTTTCCCCGCTTTTTTATTCCAAATATAATACATTTCTAATGCGTCACCTTTATTTCTACTTGTATTTGTCACTGTCGACGAGCATCTTCCCACGTTGTTCTCTGTAACGCGATGTTAGTTTCCTTCCCCTGGAGGCTCTTCTCAAGTCATGATATCGATCTCTTTCGTGGCTGTTACTTTCTCGTGGATACTTACAGAACTGTGAAGCAGTAGATACTATAGAGAAATAGTAGTAATATAGTTTATTGAATAAGTTATAAACTAAGTACGATGCTAAGCTCTAAAAATTCTTACTCGTGTCTAATCACTAACTGAACTCAACCACGCAGCTACTTCTGTCATCTCAAGCTTCTCCACTACAGATAATACCATTGTACTCCACTCCTATCATCTTCAGTGGTGCAGTGTCGGAATTAAAGTGGAGGAGCGTCTATAAAAAATTATTTAAGCCTAAATGTTGTTATGATGTGAACATATCCATAAATATTGTCACAAAAGGTTTGCGATCGGTGCTCCTACATAATTACGAAAGAATAATGCAACTAAGAAAATATAGTTTACAATCATTGAAAAGATAGTCTACTAGTTCGTCAAGAAAATTTTTAACGAGTTATCTCTCTGAAAATTAGTGAGGGAAGGCAGCTACAGCCCTGATCATCCGACAAGAGCAACCATCGCATACAAGAGATGAGTTTAAACGGAGAATTTCTGAGATCATTCACTGATGATCAGCTGGAATCACCTCATGGTATTTGCTTATCTGAGAAGGAATTGTGCTTTTTCGTGCTTTTTTTTCGTGATTTCCTCATGCAGGCGAATAATTACGCTGACTCTGACGCAGGGGAGAAGGAAAGTATTTGATTGGTCTGATCTTTCCCGTTTTTTCGTCTCTCTGTCCCAATACTGCTCCCACCAATGATCCGCAGCGATACCTCACCAGATGCATTGCACTTCAGCCTTAAATTTTAATACTTGTAGAATGTGTATATAAATTATTCACACATGTAATATAACTGTCATCAAAAGATGATGACTCATCACTCTGTTATGACGTAATCATTACGCATCAAAAATTTAGAAATTGACAAATTTGATATACTATACAGTAAGACATATATTTAGAGATGTTATCTCCCTTATTATTAATCAGTGTGAGCCCAGGCGCCAAAGGGCGCCTCTGGCGGACACTTTACGGCCACTAGCCCCGCAGCGCAAGCACGCGGACTTCTAAAAATATTTGTATGTGTGAAATTAAAGATATTTCTTTTATTACTGTGTTCCTATGTTATGAGCATTCACTTGTTGCTTAAATGTGTCTAGCGAATATTAAGTTGCAATTCAGACACATTAGATTATTGTTGATTAGCATATATTACACCACCTAGTGTAACCAACTGGAAATTCCAGTAGTTTCCATAGCAAACTTTGACATAGATTGGTATACTGATATTACATATAACACAGATTGTGTCTTATAGTTAACAAGCGCGCTTCGCGCTTGCTTGCGCTGCGCGGCTGGCGGACACTTTGTGTACGCCGGAGGCTCCCTTCGGTCGCCTGGAGGTGACATTGGTTAATTATAAGGGAGATAACATCTCTAAATATGTCCATCTTAGTGTTGAAAACGATTTCACTCGAATGATCACCAAATTTGTCAATTTTAAAATTTTTGATGCGTAATGATGACGTCATAACAAAGTGATGAGTCATCATTTTTTGATGAAAGTCGCATCATATGTGAGGTATGTTAGTATACAGATTCTATTAAAATTTCAGCCTTCTATCTCCTATAATGGCTGAGTTATGCCCGAATAACTGTGTTGCTTAACTTTTAAAAATGTGACAATGACGTCATAATTCCATGATGAGTCGACATTTTGCTCTGAGCTCAGAACATACTGGAGCCATAGCCAAAATACTCCCACATGCCAAAAATTAGCTTTCTATGACCGGCAGTTTCTTCAATCAATTCGTTACAGAGAGAGATATATATATATATACACATACACAATAATCGAGTTTTAATAGTAAGGATGTATAATATTTCTATTCATCACAAATCCTATTTCACAAACAATGGCAACAATCAATCCAAATTTAGAAACAAATATTGCGATTGCTCTATACGACACAATTGCACATTTCGATCGAGTGGACACGCGTATTATAGGTCGCGAGGAGGGACACTCTTAAAAAGTAGCACAGCTTCGCGATGACTTTCACGCCAAAGGGACCGCTCATCTGGCTGACATTCAAGAGTTGGAACAGACACAACAGCAACTGAGACGAAAGAAAAGTATCCTTAACCTCTCCGCTCACGAGCAAGTCGTACTCGTGTACGAGCAGGCCAAGCAGCAGCTGTGTGTTCCCACCTCACTCCCCAACCTCTCCTTCTCCTGTCCCACCCTCTCTCTCCTTCAGACCCAGATAGAGCAGTTCGGGGAGGTAGTCCAGCTGTAAGCACCGCATTATTCTTAAAAGACACAATCCATCCGGGCATGCCTAATTTACGGGACGGGACGGGTTAAGATGCCTAATTTACGGGACGGGACGGGTTAAGATGCCTAATTTATGGGACGGGACGGGTTAAGATGCCTAATTTATGGGACGGGACGGGACCATCCCGGAAAATCTAGGTACCTAATTTACGGGACGGGACGAGTCAAGATGCCTAATTTACGGTACGAGATGCCGTCCCGTCCCGTAAATTAGGCATCTAGATTTTACGGGACTCCCATTCCGTTCCGTAAATTAGGCATGCCCATCCATCCTAATCGCTGGTACGTATAGGAGAGGTGATAAGCAGCTTAATGGTGAAGGATTGTCTCTAGACGAAGTGAATGGGAAGCTGTATATAGCGGATTATTGAAACAGTCGCGTACAAGTACTGTCCTTCTAAGGAGAGTTTTTATCTCACTTTGGAGAGGAAGTACTACGTATTCAGACCTTGGGGGATATCAGTCACTGATAATCACATCCTCGTAACAGACCGAGCCACCAACTACTCAACAGAGCTGGTGGTGGTGACTCATCACTGTTATGACGTCATCATTACGCAATCAAAATTTAAAAAATTGACAACTTTGGTCATTTGTCTTGCGATATCGATTATAACAGTAGGACAGACGTATTTATGGATGTTATCTCCCTTACAATTAATCAATGTGACCCTAGTCGCCCAATGGGCGCCTCTGGCGGACACTTTGTGTCCGACAGCCACGCAGCGTAAGCAAGCAAAGCGCGCTTGTTAATAATGATAAATGGAAAAAGATCGATACAAATTCTGAGGTTAATACACTCACTTTTGGCTTACAGTATTAATATTGGCCAGTGAATAATGCTTTCAGCCGATGAACAGAAGTAAGACTGGAACAGAATTATTTAACTCGCGCATGAAGTCCCGAATGCACCCTTTCTATCCTTGCGGATAGTACTATAGGATGTAAACTTATTTCTGAGGGAACAGGATGATAATTATATCAATTGCAAATACTAGTAGACACATGCATTAGAGTCAGATACCATTATATGAATTCACATCTGCTGCTGCACATTTCTAAACTGAGTGATTTGAATATGTAGATTTCGACTTTGGCATATATTTAAGTAGCTGCCGTGGTTTGAATGAATTAGTCCCATGGATAGTTTCATTTACTATACACTTAAGTAAAATACATCTTTGAACAAGCATTGGAGTTTCGAGATAATAGAAACTCTCAAATTAAGGAAATGTAGTTCTCTCTCTCCCAGTGATATATATATGCAGTTGATAGCTGGGTCTACTGCAAGACTGTGAGGAGTACAGAGAAAAATATGTACTCCTCATAAAAAAAATTTAATCAAATGATTCAAATCAAACAGCCTTTATTGCATTACTTTAGCGTTAGTATCTAATACGCGTAAATCCTTAAATGAGCAAGATGATCAGAAATTTGTAAAGTAAGACATTATGTAACTCAATGATTATTCAGATATACCTGGTAAATGAAGTAGTAAGTGATTTAAAATGAAAGTCATGGCTATATTAATTATTATATATTTAGAATGCATAAGCTAAATACAAATCATTTTCTATAAATAGCATACTAAGTACTGAAGTTAGTCATTTCACTTACGTTTAAATTCTAGCAGATATCCAACTGTGTTGGTGTATGTGAAGAGAATCTAGTATATAAAAGCTACTAGATGTATTGATTATATACTTAATAGCTATAGCTAATCATATTATTACTTAATAGCAGAGCATTAAAGGAGCGCACTACTATTTGAGGAGTGGAAGCCGGAGCAGCGCTCCTATCTTTGAGGAGTACGCACAATTGAGCGCATTACATAAAATAAAATTTGTTTCCACAATTTCCCCTGATATCTAATACTTTTTCTTGCCGTTCCCAGCTGAAGTTAAATTCAAGATAAATTTAAATTTGAACTTGGGCTTTTAAAGAAGGATTATATCATGTGGTAGTATGCAATTTTTCGATTATTTCAATCGTGTTTGAATGTTGGAATAAATTGTATTGCATAACGCACTATTTTGGAAAGAAATTTCGAAAAGTATTTTGAATGAGCAAATAGAGGAGCGGGAGTGCGCTCAAATTATAGCTAAGGAGCCCTAAATGCTCTGCTTAATAGTTGTAACTATCGACAATCATGAGAATCAAGTGAAAATACAATTATCTCATACGGCTCTTAGATGACTTAATTCACAGTATAGCCACGCATGAAAGTATCTGGCGTATTTAATTATTGGATATAGACAATGATACGCAATAAATCCCGATTCCTTGCGGCAGCAAAAATTATAGAAACCTCTCTCTGGAGTGCAGTTATTCAATCGAGGTTATAATTCATGTATATACGGTCTGTGTATTGAAATTAGAAATTTCATTTTCATATTTCTTCCATGCATCAAGTATAAATATCAAAAACAATCCCTTTAAATATCTTCATTAGTTTCATGATATCTTTTATTCGGTTAGATGGATGAAATCTATTTTGAAGAAAAGAATTACGTTGACTGTGCAGTCTGTTCAGAAAGCAAACAAGATAGCGAGATGATCGAGAAAGAATGCTGTGCACAATTAATCTGCGAAGAATGCATGAAAAGCTACTGCGCTGAGAAGATAAAAGAAGGAATGTTCAAGATTGAATGTCCTTTCACTACATGTGAGAAGAAGTTGGATCACGGGATGATCTTGAACAACCTAGAAGAAGAGACTCATAAGAAGTTATTCAGAAAATTAATAGCAGAGTCATTAAGCAATCCCTGTGTCAAGTCATGTCCTGGTTGCTCTAGGCTGGAGACAATTTCAGATCAGAAGCTCCGGAAAATGGGAAATGGAATTAAGTCTTGGTTTTTTCCTACAAACCCAAAAGAAACTCAAATCAGTTGCCTCGATTGTGATCTCAATTGGTGTTTCCTTTGCCATGCTCCCTGGCACGAGGACATATCATGTTCTACTTACATGAAAGGAGATCAAGCATTCACTAAATGGATGAGTTGGAAATCTGGTTCAGAGTTCAATGCTCATTTCTGTCCGAAATGCCATGTCCCAATCCAACGTTCCACTGGATGTTCTAGTATGGAGTGTACTCAGTGTCAGGTACACTGGTGCTATGACTGTGGACGGTGTGTGGTTTCACATGATTCCATATTTGGACCGCATTACTTAAAAACAGCACTTAAAGGCTGCCTTGCGCCTCCTTACCTTTACTTCAACAGTATACCTATTACCTACTTCTATCGCATTCTGTTGCTTATACTCATGCCACTCCAAGCAATTATGGGAATTAAACCACTGCTTAATATAGTGACAATGCCATTAAATATGTTTGCTCAAACAATGTTGCACTTAATACAGTTTTCTTGGAGTTCTTTCATGATGATTTCATCCATATTTATGAAGAATTTAGTGTAACTCTTCAATCCATGTTATGGATTATCTCTTTATACCAAGATGTGTGAAAAACTGAATTTGCAACATATGTAGAGTCTTTCTGAATAGCCTTTTATATTTTTAGAAAGTCAATGAATAGATTCAGAATATGTAACTTTGTAATTGACATGTAAACTGATGCTATTATTTGTGAAGAGTGTATATTTCATAATATCATATTCTTAGTTCCCTTATCGCTAAAGATCATTCCATTTATTTATCTAGTTTTATTGTGATATGATTAAGAATATAATGCTTGTATAAATCAGTGCTTCTCAACCGGGGCTCCGCCAAAGTAAATTTCCGGTTCCCTGAAACTTGGGGGTTCCATAGGGGTTCTTTGACTCATAAACATATACATACTATATTACATTGTTAAAAATATTCTGAATTGAAAATTATTAGCTCATTCAATATATTGATTGTTATCTGACATATTTTGTGGCAGTAAAGCCACAATTTATAATAAAGAATCATATGAACTGACTTGAGGGATTACATCAACTGTGATACTTAGATATGTCACCAGTTTGACACGATATCACTGCGAAACATAATTTAAATCAGTTACAAATACACATATACATGTCATGGCCTCTTTATTTTATGAATCTTGAACTGAGTCCTTCTGTCAAATGAAGCAGTATACTTTGTTCAATTTTATATTACAAAAAAAATCCAAATAATTCCATCGATATTTTGGAGAAAGATTTCGTTATGGAAGAAAAATACATTGGATTCTAGATGCTTCCACAAAGAGCCTTACACATGCTAATGCAGATATGATGGAACCTCTCATAGAAATTCACAGATAACCCATGAAGAACATATTCCAGACATTCGATAACAACGAAGCAAGGTTTTGCGTTTATGTTTTGAAAAAAGGGGAAATGAAAATACTTTCCGAAGGGGTAATCAAAACTCTAGTACAATTTTCCAACATGTATCTATGTGAGAAAGGTTTTTCTGTCTTACACACATAGAGGCGAAATGACCCAATGCAGCTTATCAAAATACAATAATTGTCAAATAATTTCTCCAATGATAATTCAGAATAATTCAAAAGAAACCAAACAACTCCATATATAGTAACTTCCTATTAGACAATACAGTAGAGCTTAGTCAGTTCGTACTCAACTAGATATATTACACGAGATTAAAAAGCACTCTACTATCTGCTCTTAGATACTAAAAACGTTTGATAATCTGTTATTTGCTTGTCTGAATTGATTGAAGAGCTGGCAAGGTAATTAGTAGGTACCAAAGGATGAGTCTACGAATTAAGCTTTATTATCCAAGCTAACCTTTCAGAACTTCCAATACAAGTGTGCAAAGAACGTTTGTATACTAGTAACATATTTCCAAGATGTGTGGATTTGTCCCTAATTGTTGATGAATTATTGATTTTAGAAGGCTGATTAATACACTATTTGATTATCTTGGATTGAAGTAACTTGTCTTTGCTTTTTTCACCCATTCCAAACTTCCTATTGAGTATCACTTCCTTTGCGAGTTTGTCTATGTATTTCTATCTTTGGAACTTATTGGATTTAAAGCAAAATCAAAAGCATTTACTCTTCCCTGTATATACACCACACCCACACCAGATTATTTTGATAAAGTCCGCTGGTCTGAGTTTTACTTCATTTGCTAAGATATTGTGTTTAACTACTTTCAACCAATTTTCTACTATGGCATTCAAATACAACAATTTGTTCTTACTTTGATTCTTTACTTGCCCTCGATACATAGTTAAGTTTGTGACTGAATCGACGCATAACATGAACAGAACATATATGGACTACTGTTTTGGAATACCTCGCAGAACTACAATACCATATTTAGTCATTTTCTAGAAAATATTAAGATATCCTACCAGAGTAATTCAGCACTATGATTAGAGTCATAATGCTTGAAAATGCAGTTGAGATAATACTATTAGTGCCGTTCAAGCGTTACGTAACGCAAAATTCTCTGAGTTTAGATACCCCTCTCCCTGTGTCACGCTTTCTCACTGTCTTATAATACAACAATAATAGAGCTTTCTAACTTTGCTGCTCCCGTACCCCCTTGGAAACGATACGTAGTTGGAACGGTCCCTTGCAATAGATTCATTGGCATAGATCGCCAACGTGAACACATACTTAACCATTTCAGCTCTGCAATGGAGCGCTAGACTAAAGAGCTTTCATTATTCCTGTTTTTGTTGGCATTCATAGGACAATCAAACATAATGCGTATGATCCTTCAATGCAAACTTTCTGTCTACAAATAATTGTCAGAGATATGCATGCCTGAATAAGCAACATGAATAATAGGATAAATCATATCGATATTTCCCATCATAATTGCTTCATGGACTGTACACACCAGACATCATGTCTACCTGTTTTCTCCTAAAAAGGAATTCGCTCGCAATAAATACGAGAGTAGTTTCAGCATCTAAATATGTATCAGTAATTTAGTTCTTTGTGACCCAATGATTATGCGAATAGGTACACCTGACTGTTTAGTAATATTATGTAATATGATAATTCAATAAAATTACATATGCAATATTATAATTCAAGTAATGACAAGATTAGACTAGGAGTATCATATGCTTCCAGAAGTATATAAGTAAGTATGAATTCACTATCCAACAGACACACAATAATTTACTAAAGCAAGTGATCATTTTCGAAATGATTTCCAGTACCAACTTCCATATCAAACTTGATCAGGACATGGCTTACTACCATGTGACTTATATATGCATATGCACTGCATTATCAGTGCTATGGGATGTCTACTTCGTGAAGAGGATGCTGTACTTCATTAAACTATATCGTGAAAAAATAGAGGAAGCTAAAACTGACATACTCGGTAACTCCTCACAGCTAGCAGTCCAGTATAAGGTTGATATAGTCAAATACATGTTTCTGCTAACGATTAATGTCACTGAGATGAGTGGAATGGTGATGTATGGATTAGGCAGTCACTTCTTGACACGGCGAAATACAAGTAACCGTACAATTAGTAATTGCACCATTGGAAATACCTTTAACATTGAATTGCATGATCTCATTGGAAATCCAATGGCAAAAGTATATATTTCGTTAGCTCAAGCAGAGTTTTTAATCTCCATTGCACTTGTGATATGCCTCATGAAGTATCTAGATGTTGCATACCATAACATCAATGTTAAACCGTTTCGTTTCATCAAATCTTTCCTTCTGATTTCATCTTTGATTGGCGTAGTCCTAATCGTAACTGGATCTGTCCCGCAATTGTTCATCTTGCATGAGTTCTGTGAGCCTATAATAGAGTTTGTATATCTCTGTGTATGGATTAGACAAACTCGAACCTTTTATAGAACACTGAAGTGGAGGTCAGTAGAGTTTCGGGTTAGAGGGAGAAGTATTCAGATGGTGAGGAGGTCAATTAAAAATTACCAACAGTTCGCATTCATTATGGGTTTATTGGGAATAGGGATTGTGTGTATGATTTTGACTGAGTTTTTGCAAACATATTTTTTCTTGTTTCTCACTTTAGTTCGCTACGGTCCTTGTCTATTCCATCTTCTCTATAATACTCCTTTTTACCAACCAATATTCAATACACAGCTTCAACTGGAAGCTCTAAACACCTTTAATCCTATTTTTTCAAGGATTGAAACGATTTTAAGTATAATCTCTCCTATATTCATAGGGTTACAGTATGTTCTCGTCACGATTATATTTTTCGGTGAGAGACTTCTGAGGAAGCTGAATTACCGTTTTGGAAGAGTGCGCACAAGGTTCACTCCTAATCTTACTAACCCTCTTCTCATCAATTCCCATTAAAATTGATCTTGTATCTGTTTATTCTGTTTTGTTTGCATTAAATTAAATGTTCATTAGAATATGTGATAATGATAACTCTCTTAATTTATCCAGACAATTAACACAATAGGCTCAACTGGTGGCATTTTAGGAGCCAGTTGCCAATCCAGAATTGATCGAATTAAATCTAATTTTGTCATTCAGAAAAAAGCTCAATGTTGATTTGTTTCGATCGCATTTTAAAAAATCAGCCTTAACGTGTAATAGGAAAAGTAGACCACTATTGGAATTTGGAAGCCTACTGTTGTTAGTTCAGATTCCGAGCAGGTATAGCTCAAATTCCATGGAAACATTGTACTTTTACATATTCTATTCGAAAAATGTGATCTGACCGAATATATTTCAAAGCCAGTCACATTAGGGTCGCTGTCACTGAAAGATTGGTCCAGAGAACCAATTTTTTCATAGAAAATCGGTCCTAAGCTGAAAATCTTGGTCCTACTATGGACTAATTTTCCATGGAATTTTGCTTCACCTGGACCAATTTTTTCATGGAAAATTGCTCCTGAGCTGAAAGATGCCAAGTCCCAGTGAACAGTTCATTTCGCTATTGAGAAGGGTTCAGGTGAAATCAATTTATGATTTTTTAAATACTCAATGCTAATAAGAATGATAATAAAATGGAATAAAAATTAAGTATAACAATATTAAAATCAAGCGAACTTGTTAAAATGTTGTAAATAATGAAATTCAGTTTATACAGCACAGTATCGGAGAGAGTAAAACACGGGCCCAGGACTGGCATGTGTATGGGTCCCTTTCTCTAAATTAATTTATAATTTTACTCAAAAAATACATGTATTAATAAAATGTCGGTCAACAGACCAATAGTGCAGCGCCAGGAAGTGACCCGGAGCATGAAAAGTGAATATCGGAATACATCGGGAAATACTCATTTTAGGGAATTCTAAGTGTGAAAGTCGGAATCTACATTAAAATTCCCTATATTAGCCGTTGAGAACTCGCTTCTAGCTCAAAATAAGATTTTTTCCAAAAGGTGTGAAAATATGTATATATACATATGTTAGGAACTCATAAAATACTTAGGTTACCACTTTCTAAGTACGAAAATTGGAATCTACATATTCAAATATCCTATATTAGCCGTTGAGAACTCGCTTCTAGCTCAAAATAAGATTTTTACCAAAAGGTGTGAAAATATGTATATATACTACTACATATGTTAGAAACTCATAAAATACTTAGATTACCACTTTCTAAGTACGAAAATTGGAATCTACATATAAAAATATCCTATATTAGCCGTTGAGAACTCGCTTTTAGCTCAAAATAAAACTTTTTTAAAAAGGTGTGAAAATATGTATATATCAATATGTTAATAACTCATAAAAGATTCATGTTATTGCTTTCAAACCGCGAAAATCAGATCCAACATGGTGAAATACCCTACATTAGTCGTTGAGATCTTACTTATATCTTTAAGCAAAGCTTTGCGGTGGGAGGTGTTAAAATATGTATATATACTCATAAAAACCGAAAGTGATGAGATTTTGCGAAAAAAAGTCGACGGTGCACATCTACACCATAAAGAGATCCTACATGCGAAATTTGGTAAAATTCGGACTGTTAGATTTCGCAGTAGCGCGCGTACGGACATACATACATACATACATACATACATACATACATACATACATACATACATACATACATACATACATACATACATACATACATACATACATACATACATACATACATACATACATACATACATACATACATACATACATACATACATACATACATACATACGGACGGACGAGATACTCCGTCCATGCCATAAGGGCATCTCCCTATAGGAGCTGCACTAAAAATGATGACTCATCACTTTGTTATGACGTCATCATTGCTCATCAAAATTTTAAAAATTGATAATTTTTGTGCGATATCGATTATAACAGTAGGGCAGATGTATTTAGAGATGTTATCTTCCATATAATAAATCAATGGTGACCGCCAGCCGCGCAGCGCAAGCAAGCTGTATATATATGCAGGCGAACGTGTTATAACGGCCACTCTATATAACGGTAACCTGTCTATAGCGGTCAAAAATCCATTACTGACTGTGTATAACGGCCACTGATTCTAACCAATCAAATTCTTAAGTTAATGAGGAGATAAAATCTCTGTTTGCATTATTCTGAGTTTTGAATTATTCGTGTTAGTATTAACGAGGTTCTAAAGTACCGTAAATTGGGGCGGCGTTCTGTAATTCGATTGGTTGGAATCGTCTCAATTTGCAATCAGGTGACAATACCAAGAATGCAATGTTCTCATTTCTAAGAATAAACACAGTTCTATCATTGTAAAAGATAAACCAACAATGAAATAACATTCCATCTGTAACCAACGTGCATTCCATAAATTCACGGTGCTTTCCCTGACAACCAGGAACATGCTGTGGTATGCTCAGGTGGTACAGCATGTGTCCTAACTAAATTATTCATTCATTTTATCTCTAAACACGAATGAGATCATTCTAGTACGAATAAGATGGAGTGGAGAATATAACTAAAAGCAGTGAGGTGTCAAGTTTATGAACTAAACAGCCATTAGTTCCTGTTACAGTTCAGTTAGAGTAGTCAGAGTGTTAGAGGCTCAGGAATACTCTAAAACCTCAAAACAGCTGGAAACAAACAGTGAGTATCGTGTCAGAGGATTGTGAATAGAGTTGATAGAAACTACAAAGATATCTCATCACAACAAAATAGCGTTGAAATATCATAATCAGAGGTTTATCTAGGTGCTCGGCCGGCACTTATAGGTGCCAGTCTGGTATCGTCGGAGGAGCAAAGGTGCTTACAGTGTGATTCTACTTTGGCGTCAGGTTGCCATCACCCCTGGAATTACAAGATAAATCCCTGTTTGGGTGCCATGTAACTTTTATCACCTCTAAAAAAGTGCCGGACTGGAAAATCTTAGATAAAACCATGATCATAATTCAATGGTGATGCATTAGTTCGTGTGTTTCCTGAATAATCGCGGGAATTAAGTAAGGAAATTAGATACGTGATTACTATCTTAAATTTGGTAAGCGGACATTTCGTCACATAGACATTTTGTCTCCTGAACATAAGTTACCAGATAATGAGTAGCGTCCCTGGAATTTTTTGTCCCCGAAAAAATCGTCTCATTAGAGACTAAAATAAACGGGTACTAATATGTAAGGAACGGAAATTGAGGCTTTTGGAGTATATTTGAAAAAAAGGGTGAAAATGAGGGCTTTTTATTGAGAAATAAGTAGGTGCAAATTGGGCATTTGGGAACAAAATTCCGCGTGACGAATTGTTTATGCGACGAAGTGTCCGCCATTCCTTAAATTTGAGATATTTTAAACATGTTTCATGCTTCATCTAACCTCTCTAAAAGGAGCCAGCATTCTAACTATATATCTACCCTAATGCTAAAACATTCTACAACTCCTTAGAATAAAGTTTTGAATAAAAAGAGTTCCTCTTTCCTTTGGTCGAATTATTCATAAAGAGAAATCCACTGAGAAATCCCAGCTACTATTCTAGGGTTTAGGGAAACATGAAAAAACTGATAACCGAACAGAAAACAAAAATATCATTCAGCGATGACCTGGTAACAATAAAAACATTCGTCTCCTAGAATCCCTTAGAAGAATCAAAATCATACAAACAAACAACTCACCCTAATTCTGTGTCACTAAATCTGAAGACAGTAGGATCATTCATCATTTTGTATAGCGACGATTTTGACCCTGCGGAATGTGGCACTTCATACTCAGGGCGGGAAGTGGAGAATTCTTTGCGGGGAACTTGGGCAGTTTGCGGCGATCACTCAGTGACGAATCAACAGAGGACTTTCGAACCAATTTCGGAGGTGACAAAAATGTGACGTCATGTCTACACGTCTCGTTAATGTGAGACAGCTATAAGATGTAGCAACTCTCAAATTCTATTGGGCCATTCTAGAATGAAAGTGTGAGGTCCCAGCCACTTCTAATGCCATTCAACAGCTAGTCAAACGTACAGTTAAACAATAAAACAGTGAGGTAGGAAATATGTCATCTAAATGGTATACAAGAATATAATCAATAGAGCAACTGAAATGGATTAAATTTGGTCATTTTTAAGAATAAAGTTATTTTGAAAATAGGGAAAATAAATAATAATTATCATTTACACAACAATCAAGAAATCTTATTAGAACATATGTATATATATTCATCTATATCTACATATTGACAGCTAACTTGAATATATTACAAGCTGTGGAACATTATCACTTGGCCTAATCACTACAAGTTTCAATTGTTGCGTCAGAGCAATACCTAGTGGACTCGATAACCCAGGAAAGTGCTGTCTATCTCCTATCGTGTGGAGGAGTGTTCCATTAGGAGAGAACACTTTGATGCAGTGATCCCAAGCATCGCTGAGAAGCAGATTCTTCTCAGCATCCAGACAGAAGTTGTTGGCTTCTCGAGCTTGCATTCCTGAATCTCCAAGTGTGATGAAGGAACGTAGCATGTCTCCAGCGAGAGAGAACACGTGCACACAGGGATTGTCTTTACTGAGGATGTATATTTCTTCTGTGGTTAGCTTCACGTCATGAGGGTAATGCATTGACACGTGAGTAATAGAACGTTGGAATTCGAGGGACTCGTCTAGGATTTGGATTCTGTGATTGTTAGAATCTGCGATGTAGAGATCTCCGTTGTCTGAGACAGTGAGTTGTCCAGGAGAGTTGAACTTTCCATCACTAGATCCCTTGCCCAATAACGCAGCCACGGGATGGATGTCTGCTTCTATTTTGAATTGGAAAACTCCGGGTACATTTAGGTCTGTTACGTATACGTTATTGCTGTGGAATGCTATACCCCAAGGACATTCCATACGTTCATGCTTGAAACTATCCAGGAAATCCCCACTCTCTGAAAATATTGACACTCTAGCGCACTCAACATAAGATCCCTCAGCGACATAAATATGGTTGGTTGTGTCATCGATAGCGACTCTATTAGGATAAAAAAGCTGTCCAGGATTCGTCCCTTTCTTTCCTACTGCTACTATCCGTTCCATTTGTCGGTATTGGGGGATGACAGGCACTGCTTCTTCTAGAACATCCCCCAGAGCTAGGATCAGCTGCTCCAGCTGTTCACTCTCTCCCTGGAACTTCAGTCGTGTCTCAGGCTGAGGTAGTCTCACCTCTGTTAGCTTAGCTTCGATGTCAGCTAGCAATCTCTCTTGCAGATCTCGGAGTTCGGTGTCTTTAATCTTTCTCTCTACTCCCGCTTTGGTTCTTAGAAGTTCTTGCTCCTTCTGTGCGCGGTGTGGTTCTCGTGCGGCCATTTCGAGGCGTCTCTCGTTTGCTTCAGCGAGGACAGTCATTCTTCGGTGGTTCACACATGCGACCACTCTATCGAAGAAGTGGTTTATGTGCACCTCAATGGGATCCACGGGTTGTGGTGCATCTGGATAACGAGCAGCCATTTCAAAGTACAAATATAAATTGTAAAAAATTTTTTGCTAAGTTTAGAAGATTTGTGTTATGTTAGTGGAATACAAATACTAGTAGCTTATATAGTTACAGTGGCAGGGATTGGAATGTGAATCAATCGATGGAGTTCAGTTATTTTGAATAGTGCTTTTCAACCATTTCTGACCTATATTCTCTGGACCACTGAGGGCCCATGGATCCCAGGTATGGAACCACTGTATAGGTTACATAGCTACAGTGGAAGGGATTGGAATGTGAATAAATTTGATGATGCTTAGTTACTAATAAAGTTCACGACTATTGGCCATTCGGGCCATTAATCTCAATTTCATGATTAAAGCGGTATGCAGCGCTGAATTTCGCGGGAATGGCAGGACCAATTGAAATGTATTTACAAGGAATACAAAAAGCGGGACATAATGGGACAATTTCAATTAAGTTTATCATTCAGACTGAAAGAGTAAGACAGGACTGTAAAATTATTCAATTGTTGTGTATTAAGAATTTGAAATCAGGAAAAAATAAAACAAACAAACTTGACAATAAACAATTAAATAATGTTTATACAGCATCTGTATTGGATTACTTTCAAAGAAAGCAGGGTTGCTATGTTGTTGAATGGTGGAATGTGTGAGATGGAACAATGGTCCACTTTCAAACACCTCCGAGAACATAGTGTCAGCAGGAAGAGTATGTATTTGGTTGAGGGAGCAGAGTAGGTGGTTGATGTGTCCTACAGCTTGTTAGTGGAGTTCAAGATTCTTCGTAGAATTACAAAATATTTACTGAGGAATTCATGTTAAACAGAAGAATACAGACTTCCAATCAAACTGAGGATTCTAACCATCAAATTCTTAATTTTAATGAGGAGATAAAAACTCTTGCATTATTCTGAGTTTTAAATTATTCGTTAGCATTCACGAGGTTCTACTGTACCCGGGTAAACTGGGGCGACTTTGGCCCTACGACGTGACTTTGTCCCACAATAATAATTTTTATAAATATGCTCAAAATTAGAAATATCGCGGTTTAAATACCTGTGGCTATATTGAGAGTTTCGTTCAATCAACGTAATTACATTGATTCATAAGTTTACGACATTTTATCAAAAAATTTTTAAAATTGAGGGCCAAATCAACCTGTTGGGCCAAAATCGACACAAATTTACTTCAATATAATTGGTTGGAATCGTCTCAATTTGCTATTAGGTGATAATACTAAGAAGTGCACAGTAATAATAACAATTCAGACTAAACAAGTTGTTTTAAGAAACACAGATTGTCTAGAACAGAATACTGTCTGCAGTAAAGTTCTCATTTCTAAGAATAAACACAGTTCTATCTTTGTAAGAGATAAACCAACAATGAAATAACATTCCATCTGTAACCAACGTGCACTCTAGAAATTCACGGTACTTTCCCTGACAACCAGAAACATGCTGTGGTATGCTCAGGTGGCACACCATATGTCTAGATTAAATTATTTATTCATTTTATCTCTAAGCAAGAAAGAGATCATTCTAGTACGAATAAGAGTGTCACGGATTGTACAGAGATCTCGCACAATCTTTGTAGAAAGAGATTTAGGAATTAGTAAATTCATAGTCTTTGTTACTATATCTCAATTATATTTCTATTGAACTAAAGTCTACCTTTCGTTGATTTGTACTAGTTCGTCCATCACATTAATATAATTGAGATTATTCGGATGGTCCAAGCAAATAGGGCGCCCACGCTCAAAAAGGTTGAAAAAGTTGAGGATTGGAAACCCTTCTTTCAAGCGGGAACGGAGGGACTGAGAGCGACAGAGGGTGGGGTCTTAAAGGCGTTGCAGATGCTACCTAGTTATGCAAATCGTAGCTACGCGGAACGTAAGCTAGTAATCGAGGTGGTTGAAGAAAACCAAGAAGCTTCAGATCTGGAAGCGGCATTTGAGACGAGATAAAGCAGATCGATCCCCCGAAAGACCCCATCGGGCGCTTCGTGATTTGCGAAAGACGGACTGGCAGGCGGGCGAGAAGAAATATGATTTCTTCTACCGTATGAAAGACCTACCCCACGAGGAGAAAGCCACGACCGTACTGGATTGCAATATTTCGTTTCTCAGCTTCCCTGAGTCTACAGCCGCCACTGCGGGAGTGGATCGACGGACAGGGTGAAGTGGTACCAAGGAAGCTAGACAGTCGATGATTCGGGTGAAGACAGCGCTAGTAGAAAAGGATGTTCCGCTGGACTATGGATATAGAGATCTAGGGAAATTGCCGTACTCCAACAAGGTAAAGACTTAGTGGGGACGACAGACTCCATCAAGGACCGTGAATCACCCCACGAAGAGGTTGAACATTCATCAGTATATGTCACATCCAGTGATAGGTCTCGTGGTGTACAACGTGGTCAAGGTAACTTAAAGTACTAGCAAAGATCGGTCAAGAAGTATCCAGGCAACCAGAACCAGCAGAGAGGACGGTGCTTTATATGTGAATCCACAAGACATTTCATGGCCCAGTGCCCGGAGCGGTATTGTCCCAAGTGCGGGGAAAAGGGACATGAAATCCGAAATTGTCCCAATGCAAAGGGACTTAGGAGCGTATTTCGAATGGATTTGCAACAGAAACTTCCTCGGGACGCGGCGGTGGTGATACCAGTGAAATGGAATGATCGGCCAATTGACGTAATGATAGACACCGGGGCGAGTGGTGGATAAGGGAACCTTGCAGGCAATGTGAATACCATATGTAGAGAAGGATGATGAGTGCATGAGTTAGGACGAGCACCTCTAATGGTCTGTGGTATAGCACGTGTGTCGATAGACATAGGAGACTCTCATCAGGTAGACCACGAGATTGAAGTGTTGGATACAAAGGCGAATACTGCTATCCTGGGAAGAAGGTTTCTGGCGCTATGTAAGGGTACTACCTTCGATTGGGAGAATTTACGGGTGAAGTTGGGAGGATACTGGAAGCTGTCTCTGACTGCAGCCTATGGGGACAAGTGGGCTGAACTAGGACTGAGGTAATGCAGATGGAAGTGGACCTCGGCAGGAGTAGCTCAAAGATGAGGTTTGATATAAATCCACAATTGCCTCGGGAGGAACGTGAGACGATTAGCAGGGTACTAGATAAGTGGAAGGAAGTTTTTGCAGAAAATCCCAAGAGTCCTCATGAAATCAGACATCGGAACACCTCAAAACGTTACTGGATGAGGGACCTGTCCGGCACGGTCCTCTCCGTGTATCTCTGAGATAGAGGCTGAGATATCCCGACAGAGAGATGAAATGCTGCGCAATAGAATCATTCGTCCTTCGGTTTCACTGTGGTCCAGCCGTGTTATTTTAGTCAAGAAGAAGGACGGATCACATCGTTTTGCTGTGGATTATCGCGATTTGGATGATCTTTCGATAAAGGATGCTTACCCTACGCCGGATGCGCGGGATGTGTTTGACAGGATGGGAGGGTGCAATGTATTCTCAAAGCTGGATGGCGTGTCAGCGTATTGGTGTATATTTATGAGGGAGGAATACAAAGAACTCACCGCCTTTGTATCCACACGGGGACAATTCGAGTTCAACCGAATGCCATTTGGGATATCTAACTCCCAGGCAACGTACCAGAGGGCAGTCGATCAAGCTCTTCAGGGTAGCTTGAATGCCCAGGCCTTTGTGCAAGACACATGTGTTCATTCACCCGACTTCGAGAGTCATGTGCATCACCTGGACGAAACTCTGAGCAGACTTAACAAGGCCGGGATCCAGCTGTGAATAGAAAAGTGTGCTTTTGGATACAGAGAGGTAGAGTTGTTAGGTCACTTAGTCTCGAGTGAGGGTAGACGCCCACTCCCGTCAAAGTTGTTGAAGATTTCGCAAATCCCGCTGCTTCAGTCGAAGAAGGAGGTGCGTCAGTTTATGTGGTTAATCAATTGGTACCGCGATTATGTCCCTAGCCTGTCAGCTATAGCGGACCACTATATGCGCTTACGAGTAAGGACGTTATGTGGCAGTGGACGGAAGAATGCGAACCAAGTTTCCAGAGTCTGAGAGCATATCTGGTAAGGGAACCTCAACATTTGGCTTTCACAGATTGGAAGATTCCGTTTTGCGTGGAAACCGATGCGTCAGGTATTGCAGTTGGTGCGGTACTCACCCATGACGTTGGAAGTGGCAAAAAGAGAGTTTTTCTCTAGTAAGTTGAATGATGCACAACGGAAGTATTCAGCCGGAGAATTGGAAACCTACGCACTAGTTGTGGCGCTAAGGAAATGGAAAGTTTATTTACAGGCCGCGGATAAAGTCGTGATAATCACTGATCACCACCCATTGAAGTGATTGAGCAACAAAGGGATCCAAGGAACAAGTACGCTAGATGGATTCTTGAGTTTGAACCGATTAACTATGAAATTCGCTATCGAAGGGGCCATGAAAATGGAGCGGCGGACTATTTGATACTGGGGAACATGGATGAAGCGGTTAGTGACGAAGGAAGTTTTGAAAGATGTGCATTTGTGTTGGATCAAGAATTGAACAGTTGCGGAACGATTTACTGAAGAGTCAGCTCAATGATCAGAGCATCGCGAGAGCAGTCAAGCAGTTGCGAGAAAAGGGAGAGATAACGTTTGGGCCATTTAAGAAACAAGAAGGAATGAGAGTAGATGGGAAGGAAGGCTTTTTCGGAAGAGAGCATTGGTCGTGCCGCGGAGTCGGAAAACAGGAGTTACAGAGATAGCACACCGAGTCACGCATGCTGGAATAGAAAAGACGTACGCGTATTTGCGAGATCGTTTCTACTGGATAGGAATGAAGAAAGACATGGAACATTGTTGCAGAGCGTGTGTAGTGTGCCTCGAGAATAAAAGTTCTACGAAGAAGAATGATACATTAAAGCCAATCATTTTATATCGCCCAGAACCAACAAGAGCGATAGCAGCTGATATCTCAGTGCTACCTTGGGGAGCTGAGGGCTATCGTTGTATGCTGATAATCGTAGACTTATTCTCGAAGTTCGTTGATATCGTAGCTATGCGAGACCAGACAGCGGAGTCTGTGGGGAGTGGATTGGAAAATGTGTGTTGTATAGGTATGGGACTCCCTTTAACGGATCAGGGAGGAACGTTGACGGAGAGTGTATCCGGGAAATGTGTGCGAAATTTCCTTGATTTGTACCAGTTCGTCCATCACATAAATATAATTGAGATTGTTTATCTGAAGTTTGTTTACATTATCAGAGTTTAATCTATTTGGGATTAATCTAAATATAGTTCAGTTCGGTTTGTTTGGATTCTAAATTTTCCATCAAGTTCATATAAACAAATTAGCCAATAAACAATGGCAGTAGAATTAGATGGAATATACTGTCTCTGTCATCACAGTTCATTGATATGTCAGTGATACATTGCAACATAATATAATGAGAACTCTGTAGCTTATCACTCATTGGTCAGTTTATTATCAAAACAGAAACACAAACAAACGAGGTACACACAAAATAGAAGAAATTGTGTCTATCTGTGCTGATACAACTCAAAATTCACAAATAAACTCTTCCTAAAGCGACAAAGATTAACTTCACACCAAACTCATTCTGACCTTAGAATTCTAGGCTAGATTCTCAAGGCTGATTGGTACCATTGAAATTTCGTTGTCATGGTGCATCAACTTACTGTATTACTGATCGACATCGAATACCAGACACTGGTCCGGTTGCTAGGTTGTTTAGAGGTCTCTTTTGATTGGTTGATAGCAGAGAGAACACCAGAGGGGAAGGGAGGAGGAGGACCTATAAAAAAAGACCAATCAATGAACTCTCAATGAACTCTGAAAATATATCAGAAATTTTCCCTAAAAGAATTGAGCAATAATTGGCGCCTGATGAAGAGTAATATTAACTGTCATGAGCCGAGTAAACTAAGCTAATTATTCCTGATATTGAGCAACCATGGATGGAATAGAAATTTAGGAGAAACGCTATTGGTTCTACTACCACAATTGTCCAGCATTTCAATGAGATATATGTAAGAAGGAAGTGAAGAGCAGCATTTTGAGTTGATAATATTAAACAAAGACTGTAATGAAGGCATTTGCGAATGAAGAGGTGGTTGAGTGGAATTTTAAGGGAGTGACAATGAATAACAGGGATAAATGGTACCTTTTGAAGGATCAATTGAAATAGTACAATACCTGTCCAAAGGGAATTAATATCGCTTGTGCCACCTTGATCCACTTGTTCCCATAATATATAATGGTGGCAAGTGGAACAAGGTGATACAGGTACTAGCAATAGCGCTTTGGAAAGGATTTTCTATAGGAACCTTCTAGATTGATTTATTCGAGTGTGTATATTTCGAAATTGAAGTTAGATTTCATTAACTTTAGTGGTTTCAATTAATTGGTATCCATAGATAGACCCAATTTAGTATAACTTATGATGTAAAGCAGTATTCCATACTTTTGGTCAGGCAGTATATGATTTGTGGAGCTTTTTGATGAGATATGTTAAGTAGAAGAGGAAAGCAGCATTTTAGAACGGAATTTAGAGTAGAACTAAAGTCTAAACATTCTCAATTTTGAAGATTTTAGAAACGAGGTCTTTCCTAAATGTTGTTTATCCATGGTTACTCTTTGCACAGAAACAGCATCATATCAAGAAGAAACAAATGCATTTTGAGAAATGGACAAATAATAAACAAATAATGTTTACAGGTGCCACATCTAGTGAAACTGTTTCCTGCCAAATCTCAAAATATAGTGACCTCCCGAGACCATCCAATGAGAGACAGGAGCCCTTTAGACAGAAATCCTTACTATAAAAACTCGAATAATTTATATATATATATATACAGGGTGACACATAAGTTCTGTTACAAGCTTCATTAGGTATAAAATTCTTATACTCAAACGATCTTAGTTATTATGGTCCTTAGAGATTGTTATTCGAATATTTTCAATGATTTTAAAAGATTTTTCGATTCTATGACTTAGAAATGTGTTTTGTATGGTGAGTTTTGGGGAAAAAAAATGTGTCCTAGCACGCAGCGAAAATCGTGAATCAAGGCCCACTGCTTTTCAAGTTATCTTCCCAGAGTCTTCAAATTCTAGGAAAAATTAGCTCACACATTTTCCTCGAACACTCTAAATTTGTAGAGATATAAGATGTTCAGATCAGTGCATTTGAGATCAGTGCAAGAGATCAGTGCAAGACAGATCAGTGCAAGACCAATTGGATTAGATTATTTTGTGATGCCATTTGGGGAATTTTGCAAAATGTACCTGATTTGAACTGCGACTGAATAACTTTTTCTAGTTTCTGATAACGAATTCAGTGGATTTATGAAATATTTCTATGGCGAATGAAAGGTAACTGGTGCTAAATCGTCATGGGACATCGATTATGAAGACATTTTTTACAGAAGCAGTGGGCTCTGATTCGCGATTTTCGCTGCGTGCCAGGACACATTTTATTTTCTCAAAATTCACCATACAAAACACATTTCAAAGTCATAGAATCGAAAAATCTTTTAAAATCATTGAAAATATTCGAATTACAATCTCTAAGGACCATAATAACTAAGATCGTTTGAATATAAGAAATTTTATACATAATGAAGCTTGTAACAGAACTTATGTGTCACCCTGTATATATATACAAACGTGCTTGGCTTGCTTGCGCCGTGGCTGGAAGATATTTTCTGTCCGCCGGATGCCGCCCCTGGGGTCACATTGAATAATAATATGAGAAATAAATATGCCTGTCTCACTGTTGTAATCGATATCGCACGAAAAATCACCAATTTAGTTGCATCATGCGTGAGATATAATAATATACACATTCATAGCCTACTGTATATAAGGCCTTACAGTAACTTGCGGATTTGGGACTAGGGATGCGGAGGAAGACCGTTGAACTAATACATGAGCTGCCTTAAATCATTAACAAAGCACAATAGAGCTTAGGAATGTATTATCAGCATATATAAATATGGTGTCAAAGTACCCATATCCGTTGTTAAAAATTTGATTAGTCACCATATGGTTGCGCAATAGGTTATATTTGTGACAAATTTGGTGATTTTCAGAGGCCGTTTAGGGGCACTTCTAAGTGTTTTTATTGTAAAATTTTTCGCATAGAACTGAGATGTGAATGGGTTAATACGAAAAATTTGGAATTTTTTCATGGAATGTTGGTACATTCCAGTGTTGCTATGTAAACGTGTTTTGGTCAGTTGGCGTTATATCTTGAAAACTGCAATGGCTACACATTCAAATGTAATTCCATTTGATAGCGAATATACTACTTCCTATTAAGTGATAATATAATTTCGACCTCTAAATTCAATAGTTTATGAGATATTCGACAAATTATCGAATGTGACCAATATGGTACATTGTCGAATATCTCATAAACTATTGAATTTAGAGGTCGAAATTATATCATCACTTAATAGGAAGTACTTTAGTACATTCGCTATCAAATGGAATTACATTTGAATGTGTAGCCATTGCAGTTTTCAAGATATAACGCCAACTGACCAAAACACGTTTCCATAGCAACACTGGAATGTACCAACATTCCATGAAAAAATTCCAAATTTTTCGTATTAACCCATTCACATCTCAGTTCTATGCGAAAAATTTTACAATAAAAACACTTAGAAGTGCCCCTAAACGGCCTCTGAAAATCACCAAATTTGTCACAAATATAACCTATTGCGCAACCATATGGTGACTAATCAAATTTTTAACAACGGATATGGGTACTTTGACACCATATTTATATATGCTGATAATACATTCCTAAGCTCTATTGTGCTTTGTTAATGATTTAAGGCAGCTCATGTATTAGTTCAACGGTCTTCCTCCGCATCCCTAGTCCCAAATCCGCAAGTTACTGTAAGGCCTTATATACAGTAGGCTATGACACATTCTATTAAAATTTCAACCTTTTATCACCAAAATGGCTGAATTTCAAATTATAAAAACTCATAAAATATTCATGTTATTGCTTTCAAACCGCGAAAATCAGATCCTACATTGTGAAATATCCTACATTAGTTGTTGAGATCTTGCTTATATCTTTAAACAAAGCTTTGCAGTGGAGGTGTTAAAATATGAATATATACTTATAAAAACCGGAAGTGATGAGATTTTGCGAAAAAATGTGGACAGTGCACATCTACAAGCGAAATTTGGTAAAAATCGGAATATTAGATTTCGCAGTAGCGCGCGTACGTACATACATACATACATACGGACGGACGAGATACTCCGTCCATACCATAAGGGCATCTCCCTATAGGAGCTGCACTAAAAATGACTAGGTGTTAGCACCTATAGTCATCCAATTTTTTGTGTCCCATATTTTGACGAATGTGATGATCTCATTATAGTAGTTTCGTCTGGAATGTATATCTTCTTGTAGATTTCAAGATATAATGGAATATAGTATTTGCTTTTATGGATAAAGTAACGGAATGAAAAATGAACAGTAATATTTCAAACCTTCTCAGGTTTAGAGTCCTTAGCATTGTTCTACTAAGAATCTTTGTAGATAGGCGCATTTCAAATCTCTTTGTAGCCAAAACAATCAGATTTGCTAAATATAGTAAGCTTTGAAAGTCAGAATATGGTGTATAATTGACTTCAGTATAAAATGACAACAAAAATTGTAATTTCGCCCTTATAATTCACAATTTTATACTTAGATTGTTTAAAGTAATAGTTTAACTAATAATTAGTACTCCTAGTTAGGATTAAACTAAAATGCAATTATGTTATAATAAAAATATTTTTTTCTTTTCTTAATCTGAGTAATTTTTTTCAGAGCCTAAATCTTGCTGAATCCTTTTACAAAAACAAAAATTACACTACTAAAGTATATAGTCATACTTATAAATGAAGTAATGCTGAAATTATAATATTCTTCCTAAACATATGCATAATATTACACAAAGTTAAAGTTCATTGCCAATAATTTGGGGCATATGTCACATACCTTAAATGCCCATCTCTTCCAATTTCAGTTGGATCAGCTATAACATACTGAATTAGATTTTAATGTTGATATTCGTATTTAGCATTAAATCTGGAGAAATCTGAGGAGTCACATGACCATACTCGAGCTGAATATTTTACTTGACGACGCGGGAATGTGGAACATATCAATCGACAAACCACCTAGTAACCCCATGGAGTGACCCCTTGTTATGCTCCCCTATATTCCATGAGTTAAAATAAACATAAACCAACACTACATGATCATTTAGTAGGATTTCCTGAATGCGGAATTGACAATATAAATGCTCTGTACCGTAGACTAGCGTTTTAAGATTTTTTTAATATAAATATTGTAAACAAAAGTTAACAAATAATTTCTCACATAGATCCTAAAATATAATATTCTAGATCTACACCCCTGGAAACCCCATGTCAAACAATGATAGCCTACAATAGTGTCGTACAATGATTCCTATTATGAGAGTGAAGCCGTACATAATATTGTAAATGATATGATTGTTAATTGAGTAACCTAATCTCTTAATTAACTGATTCACTTTTCCAATATAAATAGTCTTAGGAGACTCCTGTTCATTCAAAATACAAACTATCCTATTAGCAATCGTAAAGTTGAGTAGAATGGCCGTAGCATTTCCTGCCCCACAGCCCGTGGACCCAGTGGAGGTCCACATCAACCACTTCTTCGACCGCGTGATCGCGTATGCACAGCACAGAAGAGCGACACTCCTGACAGCCGCGCACGAGAAGAGACAAGAAATGGAAACTAGAGTGACAGAGCGCGAAAACAGCGAGCAGCAGCTTCTGTCCGCGAGAGCTGAGATAGAGCGACACCTCAGGGAGAACTTCCTTCAAGAGACACAGGAGCGCCTCCTAGCAGAGATAGAGCAGAAACTGGAAGTGTTACGTGCTCCTGTCCCCGACACGTATCTGGTGTTCCGAGGCGAGTGTGAACAACTGGAGCAGCTGATTGAAGGTGTGGGAGAGATCTACGAGCAAAAGGTACCAGTTGTCCCCCGCTACCATGATATGAGACCCAAAGTAACAGTTGCGAAGAGAGGTAAAGCTCCTGAAGAACTCTGGTCTCCTCAAGGTATCGCTACAGACCCAGCTACTAACCACATATATATCGCTGAGGGAGGTATATATCCTAATTTCGCGAGAGTGTCTATATTTTCAGAGTCAGGAGAGTACCTAAACAGTTACACTCATAAACACATGAAATCATTATACGGCATAGCCATACACGAAAACAACGTGTATGTAACGGACAGAAGAGTACACGCTGTGTTCCATTTGAAGATAGAGGCTGACTTCCGTCTGGTGACTAAGCTAGGGAGCAGTGGGTCTGGTATCGGACAGTTTGATTATCCCAGCCAACTCTCCATCTCTACTAATGGGGATGTGTATATAGCTGATAGAGACAACAACAGAATCCAAATCCTGAATTGCTCTCTACATCCGATTAGAGAGGTGACACATCCATCTATGCACTGGCCGCGTGACGTAAAATTAACGACAGAAGAGATGTATGTACTTAGTCGAAATGATTCTCCTTGCGTTCATGTATTTAATCATACCGGACATAAGATACGCTCTCTAATTACACTTGGTAGAGGAAGACAGGTAACTATGCCCTTCTTCTTCTGTCTCGACACCAAAAAGAATTTAATTATCAGTGATAACAGTGCTAACCAAATAAAAATATTCTCAAACGAAGAAGCCCTCTTCCACACGATAGGGGAATATGGACACCAAACAGGAATGTTTGATTCTCCTCACGGATTAGCTCTGACTTCAAATCTAAACTTAGTTACTGTGTCCTCGAATGATAATTTATAATATTTTCTTCTCTATAAGTGTTGTATGTGTCATTATTTGTTTCATTTTCTTTTGTTCCTAAGTAAACTTTGTGATCTCGATCTCATATACTTAAACCTAATTTACTTTATATAACCGCAACTTCAATATGGAACTAAGGTCACATAACTATATCTCACTTCTATCACCAGGAATGATAGAGTGTAGCATTGATATTGTTGTCACCTGATTTAATTTAAAATATTTTTCGTCAGTCATGTCAAGTCAAGAAACGAACTTTATTGTCTTCAGAACAACGAAAAATCTCCTAAAATTAAAGAGGTTGAGGTTAAGTAAAGTAAAGTAAAGTAAAGTAAAGTAAAGTAAAGTAAAGTAAAGTAAAGTAAAGTAAAGTAAAGTAAAGTAAAGTAAAGTAAAGTAAAGTAAAGTAAAGTAAAGTAAAGTAAAGTAAAGTAAAGTTTGTAGATTTATACACCCCCCGAATCCATGCTAATATGTTCTTAGGGGGTTCACAATTTGGGTGAGGTGCTAAGCCTACTGGTAGTTGCTGACTGAGGTGTATGCAGCATGTGTGTATATGATTGCGTGTTTATAGAGAAAAACTCGGATATCAGTAAGCAAGAAAGATAGCATCTTACTTTGCCTCAAGCGAGATGACATCCTTAGTGCTTTTAACTTCACTTAGGTTCTGCAAGAGTGTAGGCTCAGATTACTTTACCGAAGCAAAGTAATCGAGAGCAAAATGCAAATGACTAGGGCGAGGTTAGAACCCCTGACCTAAGTATTGGTGTCCAAATGCCCTAACCACTGCACCACCCAAGCAGATAATAGAGACAGATGTCAAAATAGACACATGCGTGAACCAATCAGGAAACAGAGACTTTTCTAAACTCAGTTCCACCTTCGCTCTCAGTCAATCAGAAGCAGTACAGGACCTGAATGAACTACAGCTGCTAACTCTTACTGTCAGCAGCTGTTGGAGACGGAGAGAGCACGCTATGACTGTGACTCTAATTCCATCTCTCAGCCTCGAGTCACATACAAGACAGTGTCTGGTGTGGATGGACCTCTTGTCATATTGGACATGTCGAGTTCCCTAAATTCGCTGAGATTGTGACACTCATAGGCGCCGAACCCGGTGGGGGCTGGGGGGCTCAAGCTCCCCCTGGAATCGAAGATGGCCCATAGATACAATACAAATTTTAGGGCTGAGCCCCCCTAGAACGCCAAAATTACCCTTAGATTTCGAAAAGTTCGGCGCCCCAGGTGACACTCACATTGGCTGATAGATTTAAGCGTTTAGGATGCTTGGAGCATTTAACATATATTGAAAATTACTATTCGCATGCGAATAAGCTACTATTCGCATGCGAACAAGCTACTATTCGCATGCGAATTAGCAACAATTACGAATCAGATCCAAGGAAATGTTACACGAAAAATAGACACCTCAGAACGGTTCCCACCGATCCATATATTTCGTAATATTTGGACCCCCCTCTGAACTAATATTTCAGTGTTATCTGCTAAAATATATGGACCATCATTATACAGAGGTCAATTGTAATAGGAAACCACGGAACTATTTTTAAGCGGATGGAATAAACAAGTGACCGCTCTAAAAATGTGTTCAAGTACTCAGGATTGGTAGGGGTATTTTGGACAAATCATATTATGCCAAATAGAAGATTATGGCCTTTGCAAATTGTTGGTAGGGTTATGGCCAGGGTCGGCGCTAGCGGGCTACGATAGGGTGAGCAACTGAAAACTCAAGCACACATTTAGGCATACTTCCCAGATCCCAACAATATTTTGTTCTCACATGACTATTTATCACCTTAAGCTTTATCAATCAAATACAGCGTGTGATAGTTATTATTTCCATAATTCATATATTATAAATCGTGTAGGTCTGCTGTTCAATGAATTTAATAAATTTTAATTAATTGTATACAGTATAATATAATGTTCTGCCAATTATTTGGACATAGCAGTTTTCTTGCTTGTAAAATCAATTGGGTTAGGTTGGCTGGCTTTAGCTGTGTAGTAGACTTCGTTGGAGATATCAAGATGGGCGTTTTCATGAATGTGTGCGATGAGAAAGTTATTGAGTAATGAAATAGATTACGGAGTGCTGAGCTGAGGATGTTATCCATTAGTTGGGCAACTGTAAGGCCTTGAGTTATGGGAATTGTATTGGAGATAGGATTGTAGACGAAATGATGTTTGTTAGTAAGGAGGATGCTTGCTAGTGCTGAGGTCTGAGGGGTTTGTAGCTTTTCAGTCGATGGAAGGGATGGATCGCTACTGTGGAGTTGTGTGGGAGAGGTGTCACGATGTATAGAGCTGCCGTTTCGGTTCCATTTGATTACTAATTGTGTTTCTTCAAAGTTTTGCTTGCAATAATCTGACTGTTGAAATGACAAGCGCGCTTCACTTGCTTGCGCTGCGCGGCTGGCGGACACTTCGTGTCAAGAATAAAGAATTGCAACCTTAAAACTACTACCGACGAGATTTCTTGGTACTGAAGGGGATTTGGATTGCCTAATCTTTCTCCAGAGATAAACTCTGTATTAACCTTTTCAGTAAAGTAGATAAAGCCTCTTGCAATTATCAAATAACATTACTTAATATGTTATTTGATAACGATATTGTCATTAGAACTTTTTCTAATCAATTAAATTTGCAGACAATGATACACTGAGAGTCAGCACTTTCTCCGCATACTATGAACTTGGGAATACCTCGTAATATGAATAATGAGACGTTATGCTAATATCATACATATTCTATTTTTATAATGCAATTAATCCAGTTATCTAACTAATAAGAGTTGAGATTGTAAGAGGTTCAAGGGATATTATTAGGTTTAGTTTTGTATATAAGTAACATTTACTTTTACTGCTTTAGTCAAGCAGATAATTTAATATATTTCATATTAGTCATTCCCTGAGTGTAATAATCCTATCATTAAGTTCCTACCAATTTAGCTGAAATAATGTTGAATGGTTATCTTCCTAATTCCATATAAATGGTAGAACAGATAAAATTAAAGTTTAGCACCGTTTGGGAGGCGATTATTCGTGTTTTAACTTTACAATATTCTGCATTAATTAGCTATTATAAATGGCGTCCAAAGGTAGGAGAGGGCTTAACGACTTTGAGGGAGACTGTGTCTACCGCGCCATCCGTAAAGACGAGGACCCGAGCAAGGGTTTAGTCGGTAAAGATAAAACTGCCAATCTGCCTATCACTGATTTTGTTGGACAAGGCAGGAAGAAAGAATCTCAGTTCATTAGCACAACTTCAAGTCTTCAAAAGGCAAAGAACATTGCACATGCATCTGTGAGTAAATACCATGAACCAGTCCAGGTAGTTAAGGTGGATGTAGGATGGATCAAGGATCATAAACCGGGCTTAGCCGATCAAGCGTACAACTTCTGTAGTGAAAATAATCGAGACAAATTTCTCCCAAGTCAGAAACAGAAGGATCACGCTGGCAAAATGAAGGAGGTGTATTTCCCCCAAAAGATTCCTAAGGAAGCAGTCTCGAAAGTTTGTACTGTCGGTAAAAAGAAGAAATGAACTCATTTAGTGAGATATGGCATGCATTTGTGATCATGTGTACTCTATATTTTGTAAATAAGCTAGCAGTTTGTATGTTTTGTTGTTTCACGTAGTTTAAAACTCTTGATCTGTAATTGTAAATTGTTCTACTGTTTGACCATATATAATAGTTTGATGTATAAAATAGTCGAGTATTTTATGGGATAGTACAATACATTATATTGATTGAAAATTAACGAACAAATCAAGGGAAAAGATGAATAGCTAGATCCAAACCACCTTTGCTATGGTGATGTAGGAGAAACACACCTTTCAAGACATGGACATGATATCTCTTGTCTCTGTATTTAAAGACTTCCAAAAGTATACATCTTTTAAAAGGTCTTAATAGTGGACTCTCGTAGTAGATACTCAGTATGTATATCCTCGTTAAAAGATACGTATATAGGATAGTTATAGCTTGTCTATACATTTTAAGAATATTTGTAGGCGTAGCGACTTTGTCTGTTATCTGTAAATATCTGTCTATATGGTGGCACGTGGAGACACTAATATAAAAAAAGTGTGCTTACACGGAGAGGCTTTTTCAGCTGAACTTTAGGGTGAAGGTAGGTTTCACTCTCGCGACCCATTGCTTTTGCAGGTCAAAAATCGAATTATTGAAAATGACTTGGTGCATGGGCCTAGTTATTTTTAATATATGCAAATATCACAAAATGTATCCCTTTTTATAATTATTCAAATAATTATTTATGATAAACTTGAATGATTATTTACAAATCAAGGACAAAATAAAGTATGAGTTTGTCTCTATAATACATCTCATTTAGGAACTGCGAGGAGAGGATCAGACAAGCTGGGTCTAAACCTGGTGGGGATATACCCAAATCGATATTTCAGTTTCCTCACGATTATTTGTCCGAAGAATAAGCAGGTACCCAGTATGTATTGTAATCCAATTATAGCAGATGCTGATATAATTAGAAATGTTGAAAAATATCTGATAACTGTATTGGTAGTGTGTAGAGCCTCGATCTGTTGCTGTGTAACGAGAAGTGTTTGGTAGTCTGGAGTAGCATAGAGATAATTGAAGATGCAAGGAGCGTAATAGAGAATGGTTGCGATCAGTAAGAAGTATTGTGTTAGAAATTCAGCGAAGATTAAGCAGGCAAAACTGATCAACATAAAACCCATTATGACTGCAAACTGATAGCTGCTGATGAGAGATCTCTTAACAACTCGATTGGATCTACCTCTTACACGAAACTCAATTGTTCTCCATTTCAGTGTCTTGTAAAAGGTACGTGTGAGTTTGAACCAAATACTGAAGTAGATTAGTTGCAATATTGGCTCAACAACTTTTTCAATCATCATCAATTGGGGAACAGATCCTGCGATGATCAAGAAAATTCATAACATTACTGTGACCATAAGAAACGTTCAAATGTATTGAGCTGTTTTTCCATATATGTCATGATACTTCACATCAAGATACTTCATAAGACAAATCCCTAAAGCCATCGAGAACAATAGTCCAGCTTGTCCAATGGAAACAAGTATGGAAACTAATGAAATTGAGGTCATAGCATCTATCATTATATTATTAAAATGAGCAAACTCAGTGGTACAGTTGTGGATTTGAAAGCTTGAAGGATTTAGAATGACCTCAGGCTGTCGTGTAAACGTGAGAGCAGCTCCTAATCCATATATTTGCATCCCACCAAATTCGGTGACATTTATTACAAGTAAAAATGTGTATTTGTGAATTTCAAATTTACAATGAAGAGCTGCTTCCAAGAAATTCCCAAATGGATCAGTTTTTGCCTTTTCCATACACTCACGATACAACAAAACTAAATGCCTGATCTTTTTAACAAAGAAGACGTACCAGATAATGGATAGTATAATGAGAAAGAAGATAGCTGGCATCAGTGCACAAATCTCAACTTTTTCAATACTACTGAGTACCATTCTACAACAGTAAAGTTTTATTAGTTTAGATGAAAGTATTTAATCTGTTAAGAATGAGGACGATATATATATAGGCTATGTTCTGCTTATATTGCTAATTTCATCAAAAATATCTATATAAAAACCAGTTTTCATCATATGTTTAATTAAAAATGGAGAAAGTAAAATTTGAAATGCTAATTCTGATGAATTTCTTGATTATTTGTCAATCTTGCTTATTCAGTAATTAAAATTAGCAAATGTTTACAAATTAACTAGCATTTTATGAGTAAGAATAGGGCTATATCAAATGTGAAGGAAACTAAGATAACTGATTTCATATTAAGTTTATACAAGTACAGTAAAATGAAAATAGTGATAACTTTTTGGAGTTTGAGGTTCCCCAGTCGATGACATTCAATAGTAATTATCTATCTCTATAACTAATGTATATGTGAAATATACGAACAGTATAATTCATAGCAAACTGAGGATGTATTATCCGAGATTTTGAGTACGCACTAATAGCAGCAAATACATACTATTTCTGCTCGTTTAAAATAGGTCGGCAACCTATGGCACGCGAGCACTGAATTGATGGCACGTTGAGTTGAAAATAAATCGGTGGACAGACCGACATTTATGTAGATTCAGGGGTTGGCAACTCTAACCAGGCGTGCCACTGGCACACAAGGTCATAGATATGTAGACATTATAGGTAAACTAGCACACCTAATTCAAATGGTTGCTGGCCCATGCAAAAGAGGAATTAACAATAGGTGCTATTGAGTAGTGTTGAAATTTGTGTCTTAACCGGAATTTGTACTGAGTAGAGTTTTACTATGTGTATTTTATGTACAATTCTTAATGAGAGAATACGTATAGTACCGTATGGAATAAGAGTTTATTTAATCTTGTAGACAAGCACATTTATACTTAAGCCTATACAGAAATACTAATATTGACCCGTGAAAAAGAGTGGAAAGAAGCGAACCTAATTATACATACTAAATCAACTGCATTCTCTCACTGGGATACAATGCAACAAGTAGATAAGATTGCCATTTTTCAACTGAGATTTGACATTTTGTACCCGAATCTTTTTCTTGGAATAAAGCTCCAACATTTTCTTAGAACCCACTTGCTATATCCTCATCAGAAAATCCTGGCTACACCCCCAATATTACCAATTATAGGTATGCCTCGAAGAAGTAATTTGTAAATATGTACTATACTATCGAGGAAAAGCTCAAGATTAGCACGGTTTTTCAGTTATGCTAGAATAAAAGATTTGTAGTCTATAGTTCGGATTCCATGACACAGTTGCTAATTTTAAGTTCGGAGTTAAAGCCAATCCATTTGGAGAGATAAACATTCCGACTTGCTGTCCCTGTTCCCCGATCGTGTAGAGGAGGACACCGTTGCTAGAGAACACCTTGATCAGGTTGCCATGGAAATCACTAATGAGTATCAGGGTTGCCGTGGGAATGGAATTTCAATACCCATCCCCATCCCATTCCCACAGGATTTCTGTGGGAATACCCACAAAAACCCACAGAACCCACAGGAAACCTCACAAAAAAACCATAGAAACCCACAAGAAAATTAGGCATCTTAACCCGTCCCGTCCCGGAAATTAGGTACCTTTTCTGTCCCGTCCGGGAGATTAGGCATTTTGACTCATCCCGTCCCGGAAATTAGGTACCTGATGGTTCCGTCCCGTCCCGGAAATTAGGTATCTTAACCCGTCCCGTCCCGGAAATTAGGCATGCCCCAAGAAAACCCACATAAACCCGCAGGAAAACCCACAGAAAACCCACATGTGGGAATACCCATAGGCCTAAAGTCATTCCCATTCCCATCCCATATGGGAATACCCATGGGAAAACCCACAGATTCCCATTCCCACGGCAACCCTGATGAGTATGCTGTTATTAGCTCCGATACGGAAGAAGTAAGGCCTGACTACCTGCATTCCCTCGCCACGTGTGATCAATGATCATGTCTTGACTCCTGTGTCCAGCATGATAGAAAACTGACTTTACTAACATTGTCATATACATTGTATTCTCTGTGTACTTTTGCAGTGTAAACGCGTTTTCATTGCGACACATTCCGATTTTTGTTTCTAATATTTTTTAAGTGTTTGGTGTTTTATTGACGTCATCATACAACTAGTAGATAACATAATCCACGAATCTTATAAAATCGATGAATTGGAAATCTTATCAAAATTCGAAATTAGCTGACTATAAAGCAGCAATTTTCTACTTTTTTTGATCGTGGACCTCGTATACGATTTTTTTACTTCCTGTTAACGCCTCTCATTAACGGTCATGCAAAATTTCTGATACCGAATACCGTGCATCCCCTGGACCCTTAAGCTATCAAACATAAGTTGTGGCTTTGAAGTAACAACCCCATATCACCCGTTGGAAGCTAGTCTCTAGCATATTTTTCAAATTTATTAAATGGTGTGATAATATGTATATAAAGGTGTGAAAATATGCACATATTCTTTTTTAGTGCCATACACTATGATACATTTAAGATACCAACATAAGTTGTGGCTTTGAAGTATTAATAACAATGACGATCTATTGTAGTATCGTACAATGATTTCTATTGTGATAGTGTAGTCATTTATTTTGTATAGAAAAGGTGTGAAAATTTGTTTCCTTTTTTTGCAGAGGTGTGAAATTTCGCTTAGATCTTATAACTTAATTGTTGTCATATCATTTGACACCTACATGCCAATTTTCACATCTATATGACTCCCCAATTCTTCAATCAATTCGGACAAACACAAAAAAAATCCTAGCTATAGCCTTCTCTAATAATGCCTCACAGTAGACTGAAAATTAAGGACTAGGGATGAAGTAGTAACCGAATGGCTTAATGAACGATTAGCCTAAAATCGTTAACCATGTAGAATAGGCATTAAGAATGTATTATCAGTATATATAAACATGGTATCAAAGTACATAATTCCGTTGGAAAAATTTCGATTAGTCATCATATCATTGTGCAACGAGTCATTCTAAGGATAATTTTAGCGATTTTCTAAGCTGATTTAACCCTATTTCTAAATGGTATTAAGGTGTGATTTTTGTGTAATTTGAAAAATTTCGAATTTTTCAATGGAATGTTGTTACATTCCTGCGTTGCTATGGTAAAGCATTTTGGTCAGTTTGGGCCATTTCATGCAAACTGTAGTAACTAGATCTTCAAATTTGATCGTGTTTGATAGGCAATGGACTTTATTAGGTGATAATACAACTTGAAATTCTAAATTCAACGAGATTTGAGTTATGGGTTGATTTTAAGAATGTGACTAAAATACTAAATTGTCGCATAACTCTATAGTCAATTTAGAAGTTTAAATTGTATTATTACCTAATAAGAAGTAGCCAATTGAAAATACGACCAAATTTGAAGACCTAGTTCTTACAGTTTGCAGGATATAGCTCAAACTGATCAAAATGCTTTACCATAGCAACGTAGGAATGTAACAACATTCCATTGAAAAATTCTAAATTTTTCAAATCAACTCGTACTAATTTTAGTTCTGCACAAAAATTCTACCTTAATAACATTTAGAAATAGGCATAAAACAGCATAGAAAATTGCCAAAATCGTAAAATGACCTATTTCGCAATGATGTGATGACTAATCGAAATTTTTGACAACGGATATATGTACTTTGATGCCATGTTTATATATGCTGGTAATACATTCTTAATGCCTATCCTACATGGTTAACGATTTTAGGCTCATCGTGTATTAATCCACTCGGCTATTACCGCATCCTTGATTATTTTACTGTGAGGCATTATTAGAGTAGGCTATGCCCTAGCATTTTAATATATAAGATGCGTAGCAAGATATTGACACAAGTGGTGGAACTAAACAAATTTTCATTTAATCATTGCTTATTAAAACTGGTAAACGGAAATTTCGTCCCTGGAATTTTCGTCCCGGAAATTTCGTCCTCTGGAAATTTCGTCTCCGAACTTTTGTCTCATTAGAGCCTAAAATAAACAGGCACTAATATGTAAGGAATGGAAAGTGAGGCTTTTGGAGTGGAGTATGTTTGAAAAAATGGTGAAAATGAAGCATTTTGATTGAGAAATCAGTAAGTGCGAAAAGGACATTTCAGGGGACGAAAATTCCAGGGACGAAAGTTCCGCCATTCCTGCGAGACTAGTTTGGTTTCACTAAATATCCAGGAATTTAGTGTATCTAACTTATGGAATATTTATGTACAAAAGGGGACGAAATTTCCGGGGACGAAATTTCCAGGGACGAAATTTCCGGGATTCATTAAAACTAGATTGCGGATATTTATATAATTAAGTTTTAAATACACAATTTAAAAAACTGAGCAAAATATGACAATTATGATTAAGAAAATATTTGAAGGCGTGTGTTAGTATTTCTTGATACGGTTACAAGCTTAAGACTAGAAGTGAGAGCTAATCCACCTGGTTCATATAACATTCCTTCCTGCTGTCCCTCTTCCCCTAGGGTGTGGAGAAGAGAACCTTCATTAGAAAATATTTTAATCTGGTGAGTATTGAAGTCACTGATAATTATACTCTTATTATCATCGACACAGAAGCTGTAGGATTTATTAACCTGCACTGATGTAATGAATGAACGCAAAAAGAGTCCAGTGTGAGAGAACACGTGTATGGATGGTGTGTTTTGACAGAGTACGTACATCTCTTCTGCTGTTAACTTTACGTCATTAGGGTTTTGGATGGATGGATGCTTAAAATCTCTGATCGGATCTAGTGAGCTGTTCAAGATGTTGATTCTATGGTTGAGACTATCAGCTACGTACACATCTCCGTTCGTCGAGACGGTGAGTCCACAAGGATAATTAAACTGTCTCAAACCAGTACCTCTGCTCCCTAGCCTAGCCACCAGACGAAACTCAGCTTCAATCTTAAAATGAAACACAGCACATATCTTAATGTCCGTCACATACACATTGTTTCCATGTACGCCAATACCATGTGCTAATTCCATTGCCTCGTGAGAGAAAGTGTGTAGGCACTCTCCCATCTCAGAAAATATGGACACTCGTGCGAAATTACTTATCCCGTCTCCTTCACTCACATAGATGTTGTTATTGGTTGTGTCAATAGCAACACAATTAGGACACCAAAGTTCTCCACGGGTCATACCTTGCTTCCCAACAGCTACTGTTGATCTCATGTCGCGATAATTGGGGACGAGTGAGACTTCTTCTTCCAAGATTTCTCCCACTCCTCGGATCAGCTGTTCCAGGTTTTGAGCGTCACCTCGGAACACTATGCGAGTCTCAGGGATAGGAGTTCTCGCTTCAACCAACTTAGCTTCAAGTTGCTCCAGGATTTGTTGCTGGGTATCGTGGAGTACGTTCATTTGGAGTTTGAAGAGAGTTTCTGACTTCAAAGCTATCAACTCTTCTTCCATTCGAGCGCGGGCAGCTGGCCTTGATTCTTTCTCTTGACGCGTGTTGCGAACAGTTGTCAGGAGCTCAACACGTCTCTCGTTTATACGGTTTATTAGTTGATCACAGAAGTAGTTGATGTGAACCTCAGTTGGGTCTACAACTTGAGGAACTTCAGGGTATCGTACTGCCATTTAGGTAGGTTTGCAAATATTTATTTTTGGGAAATGATAAATTGATTGTATCAAATGCTAGCAACTGAGTTTGTGTCTTTTTATATACAATCAGGTTAGATTACTAAAATATTGCAACGTATTTACACGTCTTACTTTACAGTAATGGCTAGAGTTCAGTTATAAATAGATTTGAATAGAATTAGAAGAAATTTTGACTCGTGGTTTCTGTAAACAACTCGTGATATAATATTCCATCAATCAATTGGACATAGTAGCTTTCTTGCTTGTAAAATAAATTGAATTTATAATGTAATGTTTATTTTTAAACAATTATCAATACACATTCTATTATTCGTTATGATGGATAATTGGTGTGGTTTGCTAGACGAGGATATTGGACTGAATGGTTCTGTCCTCAAGAATGTAATTAGAAGAAAGCTAATCGACGAGATTTCTTTGAATTGAAAGGGATTTAAATAAACTATTCTTTCTTCGTAGATGAACTCTGTACGAACCTTCTCAGTAAAGTAGATAAAGCCTGTTGCAAATTTCAAATAACATTACTTAATATGTTATTTGATAATGATGTATGGTTATTAACACGTTTTCTAATCAATTATTTTTCCAGACAATGATACAGTCAGAGTCAGCACTTCTCCACTTACTATGAACTAAGGAATGACTCATAACATGAATAACAGACATTCTGATAACAATATGTAATTATATTTTTATAATATACGCGTATAATTAATCCATTTCATCTAACTGTATACTCGAATTGAGATACTAGATGAAGTTCAAGGGATATATTACTAGGGTTGTATGTGTAATTTCAGTGCAAAGTATTTGATTTTAGTTCTTTGTATAAATCCTTTTATCGAGATTGTTACAGAAAAATTTTTAAAACCTCTTGTCATTTAGACTACAAGAAAGGTATTGATGAGGTCATAGGAGCCAAATTTTGGGAAATAGAATAAAACCTGGGGGGTCAAGAGCGAGCAAAATACCCCAGTTAGGATTTAATAAACTAAATTTGTGAAATTGCATCTGTTTGGCCTAAAATCTGGGATTATTATGAAGCGAATATCAGTTATTAGCAGTCCAGATTCCCAGCTACCTGGTTACACCACAATATTACCAATTATAAATATGCCTCGAGGAAATATTTTTTAAATATGTACTACCATTGAGAAAAAAAGCTCAAGATTAGCACGGTCTTTCAGTTATGCTAGAATAAAAGATTTGTAGTCTGTAGTTCTGATTCCATGAAACAGTTGCTAATTTTAAGTTTGGAGTTAAAGCCAATCCATTTGGAGAGATAAACATTCCGACTTGCTGTCCGTGTTCCCCGATCGTGTGGAGGAGGACACCGTTGCTAGAGAACACCTTGATCAGGTTACCATGGAAATCACTAATGAATATACTGTTATTAGCTCCGATACGGAAGAAGTAAGGTCTGACTACCTGCATTCCCTCGCCACGTGTGATCAATGATCGTGTCTTGACTCCTGTGTGAGAGAATACGTGTATGCAGGTCGCTTTTCCATGACTGAGTACGTATATCTCTTCTTTCGTTAGTTGCACGTCACGAGGGTAGCTTATTGAAGGATGTGTTACCTCTCTCTTCGGATGCAGTGAGCTGTCTAGGATTTGGATTCTGTGATTGTAAGAATCAGCTACGTAGACTTCTCCATTCGGAGAGACAGAGAGTTGGCAGGGATGCTGAAACTGTCCGATATTAGTCCCTCTGTCTCCCAGCTTAGCCATAGAGAGAAACCGTTCTCTATCTTGAAACGGAACACAGCATGCACTCTATCATCAGTGACGTACACGTGATTTTCGTGTACAGCAATCCCCCATAGTGATTTTATGAGCTCATGCATGTATCTACTAAGGTGATATCCGTTCTCAGAGAATATTGACACTCTCGTAACACACGTTCCATCTCCCTCAGCCACGTAGATGTGGTTAGTGGCTGTGTCGATGGCGACACCACGAGGTGACCAAAGTTCACCTGGAGCTAGTCCTTCTTCGCTACACACAATCACGTGGTCGTAGGAATCATGTGCTCGAGTTTGTACAGATAATATTTCATGATGGATTTCAGGAAATGGAACTGCCATTCACAAGTTTCCTGTTGAAATGATTGGTTGGACTTTGATTGAATTTGAGCTGAATAAAATTGTTTGATTTGAAAACTGAGGTTAGTTTCATAACAGTTATCACAGAAACTGGAACTTGAGCTTTAGACTATCCACAGCATTACAAGCCTATAGCGACATTCTAGCATGATAGAAAACTGACTTTACTAACCTTGTCATATACATTGGACTCTCTGCATACTTTTGCAGTATAAATGCGTTTTCATTGCAGCACATTCCAAGTGTTTGGTGTTTTATTGATGTCATCATACAGCTAATTTAGTAGATAACATAATCCACGAATCTTATCAAATTATTTTTGACTTTAAAATTAAAACAGCGGTTTTCAACCATTGATTGACCGTGGACCTTGTGTGCAATTTATCTACATCCTGTGGACCCCTCTCATTAACAGTAATAAAAATTTCAGATTCCATACACCCCCTGGACGCATAAGAGGTCCATAGACCACTTCCTTAAATAGTCGATAATTTGCATGAGGCAAAAAAAGCATATATTATATACGTTCATCCGCATACAGATGAACGTTTTTAATAGCTCGACGAGTGTGAAGTTGGCATTGAAAACAGAAGCGAAATCCAAGTACACTTTAGCATGCGATAATTTGGAAACCAGGGCTGATATATATAATTCCTTCAACTCAAGTTAAGAATACCTATGGTATATTACTCAGTAAAAATATTTACAAAATCTGGCACTTGGTTATCTCGTGATGACTTTACAAACTTTTACCATTTTTATGGATTTTTCAGCTTTTTCAACACTGTGTGTACTTTTGTGTGTGATAATTTGGAAACCAGTAGAGATATGAGGAATTCCTTTCGCACAAGTAAAGAATGCCTATGGTATATTGTTTTATTAAAATATCAACTAAATCTGACACTTGATCATTCCGTGATGACTTTGCAAACTTTAACCATTTTCAAGGATTTTTCTGTTTTTTCGATACTGTGTGTACTTTTTTGGTATATATCTTCTCTAATTACGACTGGTCTTTAAGAATTATCGATTTTGTCTGCTTTTCAATAATTGAATTTCGTTTATTACCGAAAGTCTTACTTAATGGTTTTAGAATTTCGGCCTTTTAGTGGATTTGCTACCATTTTTTTTACTATTTGTTACATTCTGCGTAAGCATACTAGTCATTTTTGAATTAGTTGTCATAAAATATGTAGTTTTGTTTTCCTTCGCCTTTGCCATATTTCTTCTGCTAATTTATTATCTTTAATTTTACGAGGCATTTTAGTTTTTAGTATTTTGGAGCTCAGAGGCTCAAATGCAAATCCAAATGCTCTAATTCTTCCTTCCAATCTTCCACGTATTTTTCTTAAGAAATCGCCTGGCCTCAATTTAGTTTGATTTTAAAAATATTGATTTTCAGAATCGCATCCAGTTTTCAACCATGGCATTGCTAGATCTTACATCGCTTTCATTTGGTGCCATAACCTAAAATCAAACTGATCCAAATAAGACATATTGGGATATATTGTGTTGCTAAAAAAGTTGGTAATCGTGGTAAGAAATAATTATCATTTTCTTCAATGAAGTTGTTTTATGCAGTATTTCTAAATGATACATTCGTTCTTGACATTTAATTAACACACTGTTAAAATATCTCCTAAATGGCGATTTACTTATATAACTATTGCTATCCCCCATATCATTAGTGAGTTCTTCATCCAATTCAGCGATATAATCAAAGTCTTCATCGATCTTCTTTAGACTTGATAGCTTTCTCAATTTTAGAAATATATTGTTGAATCTCTGGGTATATCCTTTGTGTCAAATAGACCATACATAGCACAGTGCTCGAATTCACCAATATATTGTACATGCTACCAATCTTGCTATTAAAAACATAAAATTTCTTTTTATACATTTCTTGATTTTCATTGTATGTTCAAGTTTATAACCAATACGGTTCATTAAATGAGCTGAACATATATGAAGTATAGTTACACCCTCGCTAATCCGAACACTTGATTCTTACAATCTGAACACCGAAAGTATTATCTTATTTGTTTCTATGCTTTGAATCAACGTCTATAATCTTATATCGATCAATATAATTGAGAAAACTCGTTAAAAAAACATTCAGAACAAAATAATATCCTTAATTTTCTAACAATACACATTTGTTATACTTGTAGTTAACTTCTCATAGAATTAGTGTTATTTCACTAATCGGAACAAATTCACTAATCCGAACATTTTTTCGATCATTGGCACAGAGCTGTTCGGATTAGCGAGGGTGTACTGTATACTTTTATCCCAATACTTTTCGGTTTGAGAGGTTTGTATGTATTGCCAACATGTATTAAGATAATCTTCTAGGTGTTGACGATTAAAAATCTTGCAAATGCTATGCAACATTGCCCAACTGAAATCTACTTCGACTTGAGAAGGGTAAATATCCCGGTTCAATATCCTTCTTACATCGTGGTACCATCTGTTTAAGAAATGTGTAATCTCAACATTTGTTTGTTCGTTTGTTAGCATCTCAGCTAGGAGAATTGGGTTTATTTTCACTATTGGGGGTTGTAAGGTTAGAGCATAGTATAAGAAATTCTTCTCATCACGATCTAGCTTTCTGACAACAGATCCTGTTGCATCTAAATGCAACTTCAACTTGGACTTTTCTATTAAAAAACTAATTGTTCCTCACAAAACATATGTACTTACTTGTATAAGTGGATATCTCGATATCATTTGAATATAGCCGTCTAAAACTTTTCCTTTAATAGTACTGTCATAAGATTTCTTGGTTACAATTATATCCTGCCACATATCATCAGTGAATCGCTGCTTTTCCATATATTGTGACTTTACCTTCCGTAAAACTTCTTGCGAATGTAATTCATTCAAATTTCCATGCTTTGCAACTGTTAAATTTTGTGAATTTTTAAAGAGATCATAATGATAATTTATTGCAGAACTGCAAGTTATCTTTTTTCCTAACTCTTCTCGTTGATCACCTGATACATTGCCACTATGTACAGTTATATGATCAAAATGTTCATCTGAAAGATTACCCTCAGCTAATACTTCCACAGATACGTATCCTTTATGCATTATTTCTTCAATCTGAATTGAAATTTAAAGCATCTTTTAAATTTACATATCGCTTGTGCTGTTATAAAAGGACAATTCCGAGATTCAGAATAGCTATTAATTCGGTGATATAAAAAATTTGTTGAGATTAGGAACTGAAAATCAAAATTGCCAAAATGATGTTACTGACATACGGATAGAGATAAATACAATTAAACAATATGCTAGTTATAAGAAAATTAAAAATTACTTACCTGGACCCAAAGGGTCTGGGTTTAACTCAATATCACCACTTAAGAGTAGCTTGGTTGAAAATAGAAATATATTTCAAAAGGTGACTGGCATAAAATATCCTAATTGATTTCCATCCTCAGACTGTGATTCAAATAATACATACTTTCCTAGGGCTATGCCATTTAACAAAATCATGTTACAATAAATAGGAACAAATAAACCAGTCCAAAAATATTTCCTAATGAAGACAATTGTTCAGAAGAAATGATGTTCATCTGTTTGTTGTTAACATTGATATACAATCCAGGATTACATATTTTGGACGAATATGTACAAGTGAAGTGAGGATTATTTCGGTAATTAATGGACAATAAAATCATATCAGAATAATTGTCAGATATTTATTAGCTGTTAAATAATAACAAAACAGAGATTTTCTTATATCTGTATTGGTTTTCAAATTATCGCACACAAAAGTACACACAATATCGAAAAAACAGAAAAATCCATGAAAATGGTTAAAGTTTGCAAAGTCATCACGGAATGATCAAGTGTCAGATTTAGTTGATATTTTAATAAAACAATATACCATAGGTATTCTCTACTTGTGCGAAAGGAATTCCTCATATCTCTACTGGTTTCCAAATTATCACACACAAAAGTACACACAGTGTTGAAAAAACAGAAAAATCCATAAAAATGGTTAAAGTTTGCACAGTCATCACGAGATAACTAAATGCCAGATTTAATAAATATTTTTGCTAAGTAATATACCATAGGCATTCTTAACTTGAGTTAAAGCAATTCCTTATATCAGTCCTGGTTTCCAAATTATCGTATATTAAATAAAGTATGCATATATTTCGGTTGCTGTTTTCGCTGCCAACTTCACACTCGTAATTTACTGACGCCTTGGCTCAATTCAGATAGGGAGAATCCAAGAAGTCAGCAACCACTTTCGCAACCAATGAGAGACTAGGACAGAAGTATAGTTCGTAATTGATTTGTTGGTTTGGAATCAGTTGGGAATTATTTGCGTTGAGGATGTAAGTTACTAGATCTTGATATTCTTCAAGCAATTTTTTAGAAATAATTGTCAGTGAAACGCTATATCTTGAATTATGAAAATATTTCGAGACAAATCGAATGGTTCTTGTTTACAAATAACATACTCCATAATTGTTCGAGCTAATTCTTTTAAATTTTTCAGCTTTTGACTATCAGATACATGTACTTGCGAGAAATTCATATTCTAGTCCGCATGATTTAGGATTAGGATCAATTTATCGATGTGGGATTTTGATCAACGCATGATGGAGGATTTTGGACCTCATAGTATCCTTACTATTAAAACTCGATTAATGTGTATATATCTCTCTGTAACGAATTGATTGAAGAAACTGCCAGGCGTAGAAAGCTGATTTTTGGCATGTGGGAGTATTTTGGCTATGGCTCCAGTAAGTTCTGAGCTCAGACGAAAATGTCGACTCATCATGGAATTATGACGTCATTGTCACATTTTTAAAAGTTAAGCAACACAGTTATTCGGGCATAACTCAGCCATTATAGGAGATAGAAGGCTGAAATTTTAATAGAATCTGTATACTAACACGTCTCACATATGATGCAACTATAATCAAAAAATGATGACTCATCACTTTGCTATGACGTCATCATTACTCATCAAAATTATAAAAATAGACAAATTTGGTGTTTTTTCGAGTGATATCGATTTTGAAACTAAGATGGACATATTTAGAGATGATATCTCCCTTATAATTAACCAATGTCACCTCCAGGCAACCGAAGGGAGCCTCCGGCGGAAACGAAGTATTCGCCAGTCGCGCAGCGCAAGCAAGCGAAGCGCGCTTGTTTAAAATATAATGGGATCAAGTTCTAAACCAGCCATCTAACCAAAGTTGCAACGACTTTTTTACCCTTCGTTGCCTTGGGGTATTTTCTATTATAGTAAATACCCCAAACTTGTATGGCTTCCCCATTGAAAATGGCTTAAACCGGAAATGACGCAACACATTCCTGAGGCAAGCGTGGGTTAATTAAATTAATTCTTCAAAAAATGATACACAAATTGTTCCCCATAAATACATAAAGTATAAAAATAGTAACTGCAAGAGTATATTTCTAGTCTACTCCAATAAGTTCAGGTAGAATAACTAATTTCTGTTTGGTCATCGAAGCTACTCCAGTTAGGCCTATACATTCCTTCGGAAATATTCCTTCTTTTATAAAGGACTTGAATTTGTAAGTTGCGCCCAGGGCCGGATCACCCAATAGGCTAAGTAGGCTGCAGCCTAGGGGCTCCTGGGTTCTGGGGGCCCCGAAAAATATGATCATCGTAATTTTTTTATTGTAATTGATTCAGTTTGACCACGGGGTACACAATCAATAAGAAGAATGACTTCACTATCCCAGAGGACAGCCATAATCTTCGCAGACCTCGCTCTCCGAAAATTACGGGGAGGCGGAGAATCAGCATGGTGCCACTCCATAGATTCCTGTTTGGATTCTGGATCATAGTGATAAAGCCATGTTTCGTCTGCTGTAGCAATTTTTCGGTATAATATTGAAGGGTCCTGATGATATCTTGATAAGAGGAGACTTGCTAATGTCTACCCTCACTTGCTTCATTTCTTGAGTTAAACATTTGGGGACCCATATGGCACAAATTTTATTCAAGAGTAGATGGTCATATAAAATGCTGACTACGGTTCCAATCGAGCACGATACTTCATCAGCTATTTCTCACAATGTAATTCGGCGATCTTCGAGGATTTTCCTCACTTTGTCCACATTTTTCTTTGTAGTGACTTCAACAAGCCTCCCTGATTTCGTTCCATCTTGGAGTTGCACCCTACCACGTCTTGTTTCTCCTACCCAATTTTTTACCGTCGCGTACGAAGGAGCTGAATCACCATAAATGATAACTAACCTTTGGTGGATGTCTATAGGTGCATTCCCTTCTAAAGTCAAAAACTTTATGACGGCTCTGTATTCAATTCGGGTCATTTTTGGATAAATTCAGAGAGGCTATATATAAATAGACTTGTATGATAATAAATGGTAGATCCAAGAGGTTTGTTGTTTAAAAATGGGCTTAGGTATGTCAATAAACAAGCTTGCAAAATTTCTCTACATGTTAATGAAGAAAAGTGTGGTAAGCTAAGAATATATTAAACTCCCCTCGTATCCATATTTCATCTGAAAAATGTAATTATGAATAGAATCCTATTGAAATGTATCAGTTTAACTAACTTTGTGCAGTGTTGTATTTAAACACAATTTATGCTGATAGGAAATACAATGTTAAGATTTGAAATATCCACTTAGTGTAAATCTTGATAAACAAGAATGCAAAAGTAGATAGTTGGACTCTTACAAAGTATTATCCTAGATGATTTGAGCTCTATTAATAGCCGTTATGAATCATAGAATATACAGAATACGATTGATTCATCAGATTCCTCAGTTACTATAATGCAGGGCCGGCGCCACCAGTCCGGTTGGTCCGGTTTTAACCGGACCACTTTTAGACAAGTTTAATACAATTACTATGTAAAATAGTCCAGTTCGTGTGGTTTAACCGGACCACTTTTCAATAGTTGTATCTTTTAACCGGACCACTCTAAAATCCATGGCACCGGCTATGTAATGATATATGAAAGTAATCTCTAGTAAGAATAACATAGTTTATTACAAAACAAAACCTTATTCTTATTCAACTACGTAAAGGATAAAAGTGAATCTCTTTCCATTTCTATTTTTCTTGCAACAGTAATTCAGGGGTTTAGAAGAGAGGGATAGTATGCTGCTGCTTGTAATAGTTTAATTTTGATAATATACCTATTATTATTTTCATTTGCATAAAATTATTTATTTGTGGAGATTAAAAGTGAATAAATATTCGAATTCTAAGCAGATATCCAACAACAAACTTATCACAAGGATGGAAGTTGTTGAGTTGTACTGACAATTTAGTTGAACAAATTTCTAAGAATTATTACAACTAGAGACATTAGATTAGTGCTTACAATTCAAATTAGCTTACTTTTCTCTGAAGTTGTATGACAGAATTGAAATGTTAGCATTCTAGTCTTACATACTCGTACTTGAACAAATTAGTCTTAATAGAAGTGGACTATACAAAACCTGATAAATATTCAAATTGATTGCATAAAGATATCTCAAATGACAAATATATCAGAAAGGCTGTGATCAGTATACTTTATAACCCCAGTTTCCTTCAATCTCTGTCCTTTGGATATTTTCCTAGATTATTCCTTCTTTGGAATACACTTGCATACAAAATACAATATATAAGTACAATCATAACGGGAGTATCTGCTTGTATTTTGGGGCCATATGCTTTATTCGCATATTTACTTGTTTCTGTGAGTATTTTGCTAAATTATACATTAAAAGAAGGAAATTCAATCACGTAAATGATTGGCTTACTCATCCTCTGATGGATAGTTACAGGTGTCACCTCGAGGAGAGAACTCAATAACGACCTCCTTTATCCAGGCGTTCAGATCTGGACTTGTCTACTGACAATTAAGCTATTAACATGCTGTAGATTGATTCGTTTATTCATTATAGTTGGATATTTATCAATGTTGTGTTGTTTTCTTGGCTGTAGTGTTGTTAAATTGAATGACCAAGGTATCCTAATTTGAGAAATGAGGTTGTGTTTGAATATATGCGAATGCAGTGGTTCCCAACATGGGGTTTATGGACCACTTGGTGGTCTACAAAAGGCAGGATTCGAAATTTTGTATTATGGTTAATAGAAAGGGGTCTACAGAATATTAGAAAATTGATATAAGGGGTTCACAGCCAAAAGAGGTCGAAAACCGCTGAGCTAATGTAATGCAAGGATATGAGGGGAGTGGGTACTCAGTATGTTTTAAGTCTGGAGTAGTGCTTTCGTCTGATTGCGTTTACAATTTCTAGGTTATTTATCCACCTGTTTTTATCTTAAGTCCCTAAATACTGTGATGATTTTGTATTTAATATTATATCATATTACCAGCATGAGTCATATTCAATAAAAGGTACGATATAGTTCAGATAGTATTTCCTTATCTCTATATTAATTCATAGAGTAACACTCTATTGGAACACACGATAGATGAATTACGATGCTAAAGTTACATAAAAAGTAATCGAAGTGAGATAATATAAATTTATTTCTTACTATTCCTTTCCCTAAAGAACTTTCTAGGGGTCGTGTAGGGAAAGTACGCAACCACAACAGGAGAATTTAACATTAATTACAAAATAAACTTATATAAATAGAAACATTATAATACATTTGATTATAAGTAATATTTGTTTAAATATACTTGTATTACGAAAAAAGAGAGCTAAAATGTCATTGAGTACACCAGAAATCGAAAAAATCATCATTGTGTTAGGTCTGGTTTCAATTATTGCTGTCACTCTACCAGTGTTGATCTACTTCCTGTATCAGAAATATCAGGTAAGAATTCAGATCAGAAATGTTCCTTACTCAACCATATTCAATATCGACTTGGATAAAGTGAAGAAGAATCTGGAGATACAATCCATGGTGTATAATTTCCTTATTGTAATAATGATGATTGAGATTATAACGAATGTATTCATCGGAATTGAAGGAATAGTATTTGTAGAGGATGTGACATTCACTAACAGAAATCGCACTAAATTTATCACAGTTGAACGAAACCGATACTTTGATTATATAGGTAACTTGCCTAAGATCACAACAGGTCTAGTATTTCCCATACTCTGTCTATTCTTAATCGTATTAAGAAGAGCATTCATCAATTTCCCATACAAGAAATTGGTGTGGAAATACAGTGTGTATATCTTGATTCGGTTAATTGTCATGTTGATATTATTTTGGTTTCATATAACATTCATCATTGGCGTATTCATGCAATTATTATTGGGCATATTTGATTTGTGTGTGTATAATTCTTCTTCTCGTGCTTTCTATGTCTTGTTGAAAGGAAGAAGAGATGAAGCATTTTACCATTCTTCGCGAAAAGATTATTTGGAGAAGAAGAGAGTCGCTAATCAATTCTTTTATACTCAAGTCTCGACTCACTTTCTCGGGTTTTTGTTATTACTGTTTGACATCTTCTTTTTCTCCGCTAGCATTTTCCACACTTTTTCTCATCCCAATTTCTTTGAACTTATGACGTTTGGCTATTTTCCTAAATTCCTATCTTCTTGGCATGCGTTTGCATTTAAAACAGGTATCATATGTGAACGAATAGAAGTAGCATTCATTTTTCTGATAATGTTATATATATTTTCTGCATATTTATTTGTTTCTATAAGTATTTTAGTAAAACTATTCATTCGGAGGAAGAAGTTCAATCACGTAAATGATTGGATAACTCGCCCTCTGATGGAAACGTACCGCTCTAATCTGGAGGAGAGAAGAATTCAGGAAAGACCTCCTTTCATTCAGGCGTTTAGATCTGGTATTTTTTACTGATAATTGAACCACTAACATGGGCTGTGGTTGATATGTTTTATTTTAGTTTTGGAATTGGAAGTTAAGGTCTCTCCTTGATAAGTTTGTATGTTCCAATTCTATAATCTATGTATTTCTATTAATTAAATGCTTCAATAATGTTCATTATAAAAATAGTTGTGAAACTTTTCTGATTTGCTCCCTATTCAAGTCTTTATGTGAATTCATAGTTATAATTATAGTCATGTAACTGAAGCACTGTTGTTGAATAATTAATAATAAACTAACTCTATTTTAATTATTATGAAACTCATGATAATATCACAAGGATCGAATATGTTGAGTTGTATTGACGTTTTAGTTGAATTAATTTCTAAAAATCAAATGCAACTAAAAACATTAGATTACTGCTTACAATTCAAATTCGCTTACTTTCTATCTGAAATTGTAAAAATTCAGAATTGATATTTATTGGGGATTGTTCTATTGGAAACTCGACAATATTAGAGAACTGCAGCATCGAAATGTTAGCATTCTAATCTTACATACTTGAACAAATTAGTATTAATAGAAGTGGATTATACAAAGCCTGATAAATATTCAGATTTATTGCATAAAGAAAGCTCAAATGGCAAAAATATTAGAGATCTCCGTATTATTAGCTGGTATAAAACGACCCCCAAATATCACAAAAAAAAAGTTACTAGTTTATTTAAACATCAGAAATACGCTTTTTCAAATTTTGGCCCCAACCCAAACATATCCCATTATAAATTAGCACGAAGAGGAAGCTACTCTGCGCGACCACTAAACCATTCCCAAATTGCATGAAAATTTTATGGTGAATACTTGGTGATCAAAGTAAACTATTTTGAGAGTGCGCATCTATTGATTCAAACTTTCGTATTTTTTGGAGCACCCTAATATATATATATATAATATGTATATAAACAAACAATAATCGAGTTTTAATAGTAAGGATATATAGTTGAAATTCCAATTAAACACTTTCAACATGGTGTTCAACTAAATTTACTCTAATACTGTTAAGTAAAATATTCGATTCTATTCCATTTCGAATTCCTCAGGTAAGTGCAGCAGATTAGAATAGATTTTTAATGAATTTAATTGTGTATTGAATAATCGATTAGAATGCAGGGATTATTGCAAAATAATAGTCATTTTATTGTACAATAAAACAACAACAGCATTGATTCATTATACTATTTGTGAAATTCCTTGTTGCCAGCTCTGACTTTGTAAACTAAATATAAAACAAAGTATTTAATTAAGTATCTGAAAGGGTTTTAATACTTAGCGAAAACTAAGTATTTACTTAGTTTGAGTATACGTTTAAGAGTTTAAGTTTAAGAAGTTTAGTGAACAAGGTCCCAGAGTGGACCATGGGTCAGTAGGTCATGGGTCACGACTTCTTGACCCATTGACCCATGAAAATGATACAGATAGGCCTGTCATGAGCCTAACAATATTTACTGTGTTCCCATAACCATAGTCAATAGGCTTAGTGCTAGCTGGACCTTTCCCCTTATTTTATGTATGTCTCTATTGAATTATTATCATATTATAGTCTTATTATATTTTTATTATATTATGCGCTGAAAGCCTTGGCTAGTTGAGTTCGCGGCTTATTTGCAACATAATTTGCATTAATTCTGACAAAACAAGATAGCCACTGCACTTACAGTCTCGATTCCGCCCTTGGAAGAGACACAGACGATTGTTGGGAGCCCAAATTCCGAGCTGCTGTTTCCTCTCTTGTCCATAGCGAAGGCAGAGAAAGTCGGCAATCAACCTACTCCCGGCATTCGTGAAGCGCGGGAAGCTAGAAGAAATAGTCGTGTTGTAAGCTATCGAACAAGATACACTCACTGCGGCGTTCAAGTTCCTCAAGGACAGTTTGGACCCGGAAATGGACATGTTTGAGGTGGCAGAGGGATTAATACAGATGGTTTGGCCGCCGGGAGAGCAAGTGTATGATTTTTTCGCTAAGTACTCAGAGGAAGCGAGGAACGCTAGCATTGGGGTAAGGACTGCTTGTATTTTAATGCCGACGCCGTTGCCCCTAGTAAGGCTAAAGAATGGATACGGGAAAAGAGAGACTGACGCAGAGATGACCTCCTCTACAGTTAGGCAACGGACAATCTTTACGAGAAGAATGTCCCTACAGACCTCGGCTACAGGGGACATTCTAGACCCATTGTATCCTACCCTTCATGACCTCGGACTGAAGAGAGATTTGGTTGAGACTAAGATAGGCTACGTCTATACCCTCATCCGAGTGGGAAGTTAAGATCCCAAAATATTCGTTCTTTTCATCGTCACTTAGCGGATCTCAAGCAAACTATTCAGCGGATCAACTAGATGCCTGGGTTCTAGTAGCAGCGGCACGCAAGTGGGATTACTCAGCGTGGTCTTCCTAACCGATCACAATCCGCTTCAGTGGTTACGCTCGCAGCGTGACCCCAGGCGAACCTTGGAGGAGGAGCAGATCTACACACTCAGGAGCCCCCATAGTTTTTTGAGGACGAAAATGCTAGAAGAGCAACTGAAAGATATTCATCCAAAAGGTGAAAATCCTACTTGTCGAGGAAGGACAAGTGAGTGAGGGACAGTTCAAGAAGGTGTCAGAGAAATTGTATTCAGGGCTGTTCTTCGATGAGAGAATAGTGGTATCCAAATAGATGCGGCAGGAAATAATGACCTTGAGTCATAACCAGACCCACTTTGGTCAAACAGAAACTATTCGGAGTGTCCGTCGATAATTTTTATGGCTGGGGATGGCTCAGGACATTAGAGCATTCTACAGGACCTGCCTGGCCTAGCTATGAAATCCACTAACAGGTCTAAGGAGCCCATGGAGTGGATGCTGATCGGTAAAGAATATCCTGGTGCCGCGATTGGAATGACGTGGGCACGTTGCCGTGGAGGAATGGAGGTACTTTCGCTCATGGTAGACCTTTTCTGCCGGCATATCGAGGTGGAGCTCCTAAAGGACCAAACGACGCACAGTATTGTCCAGGCCATAGAGCACGGCTGGATCTATAAAGGGCATGGGGTACCCGGGATTATTCTCTCGGACCAGGGTCCAAGTATTGACGGAGTAGAAATTAGACTTTTTTGTGTGAGACTGGGAATTGAAAACGTCATTCAAGCCCCTACAATCCTCAGGGAAATGGGATGGTTGAAAGGAACGCCTAATTAGTCAAACAGGTTATCCAAATTTTGCAGCGAGAGTGTCACCTCAGGAAGGGCCCATGGCCGCAGCTACTCAGGGAGGTGGGTTTCCACTGCAATCAGGCGGATGAGGTATCTTTGGGGGTGTCACCGCACAGCCTCACCCATGGACATCAGCTGTGCTCGCCACTTGACATTTGGTGTCGGGATATGAAAGCGAGCCAGACCGACCCTGACCTGCCCGAGAAAGTCATTATCTTGCACCTTCTCTCCATGGATACTGAAAGGAATGTGAGCTGTGGAGGTGAGCTCTCGAGCTGACACACCTAAGTACGCAACTTCTCCAATTAAGTAAAGGCACTGGGGAACAACTTTGTCAATTGGGAATAGCTTTTCAGCTTTAGCATACTGTCAGTTTCATACAGCATGTCAGTTGTCGCTTATTCAGATAGTGAAAGAGGTAGGTATAGAGCTCAGTTAGGGTTTGGCTGTCACATCATCTGATTGCAAAATAGGGCAGTGAAAGAGAAGCGTTTACTGGTACAAGGCATAGAAATGAAATTTCTTCGTGCAAGTCGATCATCTTTTGGAAAAATTTCTGTTTCCTCAGATCGAGGCATTTTGCAATGTATGCGTCTAGATTATCTGGACTGAACCGAGCACCTGGTACTACCGGTCAATCTGGAGGCCGGAGAGCTTAGTGGATGCCAAATTCCAGGCTGCAGGATGGCTGGTGACAAGGAGTATTGAGTTCCTGATTGCCTGTTGAAGGAGTAGTGCAGACAGGATGGTGCTCTCGATGGACACATTCTTTGTGAACTCATCCACACCATCGATGATGATAAGTAGACCTTCACCTTCGGTCTTTACCAGATGGTCCATAAGCTGTTCAACCCAATCGGTGAATAATGGCATTCCCAATAACAGCCAGTCCTGTAGGGCCTGACTCGTAATCTTGTGGCCTTTCGCAATCCTGGTCTCCTCCTGATCGTGCCATTCCTGATTCCGACATGGAATGGAAATGGCGAATGCGAATTGGATGAAGGATCTATGGCCGTACAAAAGAGCTATGCGATTGCAAAGCCAGGATTTTTTCTTAGCATCCAGGCCTTCTTATCTTCGGATTGGGACTCTTTGATCGTTTCTAGGAAATGATTTTTAATTCCATTTCTGTACATTTCCCTGACCAAGTATATCTCTTTTTTTTCCGCTCTCTTGTTTTTTTTGGATGCGAGGATCATATTTAACAATAGTAAGAGGCATATAGATTTCTTCCAATTTGAGAGTTTGTGAGCTTCCTAGGATAGGCTCTATTCTGTCGAAAATGGCGGGTGTATATTCACTGAGTTCACACCACATTTTTATATCAGCGGACTTTGTCTTGAATGCATTCTTTTCAAATTCAGTGACGAAATCATCATAACTCATTTTATTAACCGCGATGCTAAATGAAACCTATTAAAACAGCTACATCTTTTCGTACAACCCAGGTTGATATTTTTACACAAATGCTGTTGGAACTGTAACATTAATATTTTCATTTGATTCTTATGATAGTCAATACCTTACTTACTATTTGATAATAATATGATTAACTATAGTTATACTACATAACCAATATATTTAGTGACTTTTATATAGATTCTCTTCACATCCATCAACACACTTGGATAGCTGAAAGTAAACGTAGGCTGAAATGACTACCTCTACTTAGTTACCTATTAACAGAAAATGAGTTGTATTTAACTTACACGATCTGAATATATGTTAATTAATAATATAACCAGTAAATTAAATATTGTCTAGCTTTGCACGTTACTGATAATCTTGTATATCAAGACATTGAAAATAGGGGTTACAATCCCGGGATCCCGGTCCATTTTACCTCCGGGGATTCAATCCCGGGATTAGTTTTATAATCCCGATCCCGATATTTCAATCCCGGGATCCCGAATTTAGTGTTATGTCTACTCTATGTTTAAGCAATTGAACAATTTCCTTATAATTACCAATCACACTACTTGGAAACAAGATCCTATTTACAATGGTAACTTACAAATACACTATTCAGTGTCAAATAACAACAATACGATTTACAAGGTAATCGGACACTTCGTATACGGACATTTCGTATACGGATATTTCGTATAATGCTGCTAAAAGAGCGGAAATGTAGGCATTTTGTGTAAGAAACGTTGTAAGAGCAAAGTGAAAGTGAGCATTTTCATTTGTGAACACTGTGAAATGGACAGTGAATTTGGGCATTTTGTCTGGCGTGTGGGGGGGACGAGTGACATTCGATTCTATTTAGACTAATTGTCCACTGTACGAAATGTCCATTATACGAAATGTCCGTTATGCGAAATGTCCGTTATTCGAAATGTCCGTATACGAATTGTCCGTATACGAAATGTCCGTATACGAAATGTCCGCCAATCGATTTACAAGTATGTACTGTATTACTATTTATTAATCTATAAATAGGCTTTCTACAATAATAAATAATCAAAAATTACGATTACCATATCTCATATTTTTATGGCAGAAAGTACATCCCTTGTTTTCAAAGAGTTTGTCAAGAATTAAATAAAATAATATCTTCCTTCTCTAAATTTTCCAAATTAAAATTTAAATAAATTTTGCTGCAAGATACAATCCCGAAAAATCCCGGGATCCCGGGATTGGAAAGATCTTGAATCCCGGGATTAGAAAAATATCAATCCCGAAATCCCGGGATTGAGAAATTTGGCCGGGATTGGAATCCCTAATTGAAAAGGACTTAACGCTAACGTTACGCAATACCCGTGCTGTTTGATTCAAAATATTTTTTGAATTTGCTCTATTCTCCTCAAGAATTCATGAACTACCACGGCTACATGAAACTACATATCCTTCTTTGTAATTTATTATACAGTGCCCGGACAAAAGTATTCGACCACCACAGAAACCTCCATACAAATAGTATTATAGTGGCTATATTTATCAAAGAATATGTACTCAAACCGTGAGGAATACTCTATTTTTATTTCAAATTCGTAAACTACACTTTCTAATTACTCATAATTGATAGCCTCAACTCCATTACTAACTCTCAAGTTAATTAATATCAATATTTGATACTTGATACTACTGTCCCAAGTCACAGCCATTATATATGATGGCGATTAGTGACACAAAGTGGCTGAGGTTGATAATTTTCTACATAAGAATAAGTATTTGAGTTGAGACTCTGAATTACGAGTAATTAGAATTGTAGATTACGAATTTGAAAAAAAAATTTTCTACTGTTTGAGGACATGTTCCTTTTTTGAATAGTTCCAATTTAATACTATTTGTATGGAAGTTTTCGTGGTGGTTGAATACTTTTGTCCGGGTAGTGTATAACAAGCACTCTTCGCTTGTTTGCTCTGCGGGCTTGCGGACACTGCAGAGTCACCCTGCGTTCTATCAAAGAGAGGGTTAATTATTTTATAATTCATTACTAAAAAACGTCATTATCTACAGTGAATCATGAATTCAGTACTGGAGACAAATGGTTAGATCTATAATTTAAAAAATTAAGATTTCTAACATATGTTATGACTTTTAGTATTAATAACAATGACGGTCAAATGTACAAGTAGTGTTGTACCATGATTTCTATTTTGATAGTGTAGTCACTAGTCATTTATATCGTATTAGAAATGGTATGAACATTGCTTTCTATTTTTTTGGAGAAATGTGAAATTTTCGGTTAGAACTTCGAACCTAATCGTAGATTCATCATTTTACATCTACATGCCAATTTTCATATCTCTACGATCTTCCAATTCTTCAACCAAATCGGACAAACAAACAAAAACAAAAAATCCTAGCGTTTAAATATATAACAAACGCCCATCGCTTACTTGCGCTGCGCGACTTGGGGACACTTCGTGTCCGCAGAGTCGCCTTGTGGGCGCCTGGAATTACTCAATCTAACCTACTTTGGGATTTTTTTAATTTATATAAATATTGTAAACAAAAGAATAATTTCTCTTATGGATCCGAAAATATACTATTCTAAATATACACCTCTGAAAGCCCCATGTCGACCGTTGGAAGCCAGCCTCTAGCCTATTTTTGTTAATTTGTTTACTTTATCTATCTAATGTAAACAAAAATAAACAAATAATTTATATTATTGATCTGAAAATATAATATTCCAAATCTACACCCCTGAAAACCCCATGTCAACCGTTGGAAGCCAGCCTTTACATTAATCGAGTTTTAATAGTAAGGATGCATCAATCAATAATTATTCAGTTTATACTGATCTGGATGTTATTCTGTTCATCGAAACAAAAATAAGATCCTTGTCTCACTTGTTCGTTATATTCCATACCGTGTGAAATGAACGAACGGAGTTTGTTGCTAGCTTTAGAGAACACATGGAGACAGGGATTGTCCTTCCAGGTCAGTACGAATACTTTATCTTCTAATAGCTTTACGTCTCTAGGCACTGTCATTGTAGAGTGTTGTATGGATTGCTTATATTTCAGTTTACTGTCCATCACAACAATTCGATTGTTACCTTCATCCGCTACGTAAAAATCTCCGTTAGTATCCACAGTCAGCTGTTGAGGAGAAGAGAACTCTTTCTTACAACCTTCCTTTCCTACTTTAGCTACTAACCGGAAGTTAGGTAGATCGAAGTGGAAAATAGTGTGAAGATATTGATCACTAACGAACACTTCCCTACCACTAATTCCTATTCCTACTGGGGATTTAAGATCTTTCTCAGCGAATGTGTTCATGTATTCTCCTTTTCCGGAGAATACATAAATTCTACCAGAATTATTGATAAAGTTACGATCTGCAACATATACAAGTTGTGTGTTAATGTCATATGCTATACTCTTGGGCCAACTCTGGTTCCCTGGCGCATTGCCTTCCGTACAAACAGAGATTCGTGACTGTTTGAGATTTGCATAATCTGGAATCTGAACTACCTCCTTCTCTATCAGTTGTCCTAATCGGGAGATACTCTCCTCCACCTCTCGGGACTCACACTCAAACCACAGTTCCACGTTTCAACCCCACTGTCGTCTCCAGTTCTCGCATTCTCTCCTCTATCTCCCCTACCATTCTCTCCCGCATGGAGTGGAGGACATTCTCATTCATTTCAGCCTGCATGTGAATCTGAGTGGTAGCTAACTGCTGTCTTGTCCTCAACCGAGCTGTTTCCTCTGTTCGTCGCTGCTCCTTCTTCTCTCTATACTCAGTGAGTAGTTCGATCCGTCTACGATTAATGCAAACGACTAAATGGTCGCAACACTGATTGATGCGTGACTCTATCGGGTCTGCTACTGCTAGTTCTTCAGGGTACCTCTCTGCCATTATTCTTGTTTCTATGAGTGTATGGATAAACTGTGTATTGAAATGCTGTATGAGAAGTGACTGTGTATTTGTACTAGAGTCAGTGCACTGATGTAGAGAGTATGTGATATCTCGTGGTTAGGTTGGTGTGAAGTCTTCAGAGGATGTGAGCACTTTTTAAAAGGAAATGCATACAAGGATCAAGTCACGAGCTGAACTTGTGTACTAATAATGACTCATTATCCTCTCGGTAGATATTTAGGAATTCTCTCAGGGTCTCAAATTTCACACTAGCTCCTGGCAACGGATGTAATATTTTCAAACCACTTGCTGCAAGTTGGTTGTGATCATCTATAAGATAATGAACATATTGCAGTTACTGTTAGAGTTTAAAGAAGCTGGTATTCTTGATGTTCTTAGTTGTTAGATTCATGGTTGGCTGTATCGCACAAATAAAGATGTACTATATTATATTTTAGGTTACTATTCAATCTATAATGCTCGAGTTCTTGAACCAAACTAGTTGAAGAACTTAGTTCTTGAAAAAATAGTTGAAATTCCATTCCTACGGCCAACATGGAAAAACACCACTGGTGGTAATGAATTTACTACATTCACATCTCACATGACATACTTGCAGAAGAACTATATAATTTACAAAAATACGCATGGATTGTCTTGAATTATACGTCTTCGAGGGGAAATCCCTTAAACCTCACTATCCTAGCTAAGATGGGAAAAATCCGAAATTGTTCCCCATTTCATGATATTGAGTACTTAGCGTTAGAAATTAGAAGCCCCTCGTGAAAAATTAGAGGGCCTTTTGGACCATCTAATTTGGCTTTAAAAAAACACTGGTTCAGTCCCAGAAATTAGGTATCCGAACTCGTCCCGACTTGGGAATTAGGTGCCTAGACTTTCCGGGATGTTTCTATCCCGTCCCGAAAAATAGGCAACTTAACCCGTCCCTGAAATTATGTATATTGTTTAAGATAGACGTAGTATTTAGAGATGTTAAGATAGACGTGTATTTAGAGATGTTAAGGTAGACGTAGTATTTAGAGATGTTAAGATAGACGTAGTATTTAGAGATGTTAAGATAGACGTAGTATTTAGAGATGTTAAGGTAGACGTAGTATTTAGAGATGTTAAGATAGACGTAGTATTTAGAGATGTTAAGGTAGACGTAGTATTTAGAGATGTTAAGGTAGACGTAGTATTTAGAGATGTTAAGGTAGACGTAGTATTTAGAGATGTTAAGGTAGACGTAGTATTTAGAGATGTTAAGGTAGACGTAGTATTTAGAGATGTTAAGATAGACGTAGTATTTAGAGATGTTAAGATAGACGTAGTATTTAGAGATGTTAAGGTAGACGTAGTATTTAGAGATGTTAAGATAGACGTAGTATTTAGAGATGTTAAGATAGACGTAGTATTTAGAGATGTTAAGGTAGACGTAGTATTTAGAGATGTTAAGATAGACGTAGTATTTAGAGATGTTAAGATAGACGTAGTATTTAGAGATGTTAAGATAGACGTAGTATTTAGAGATGTTAAGATAGACGTAGTATTTAGAGATGTTAAGATAGACGTAGTATTTAGAGATGTTAAGATAGACGTAGTATTTAGAGATGTTAAGGTAGACGTAGTATTTAGAGATGTTAAGATAGACGTAGTATTTAGAGATGTTAAGGTAGACGTAGTATTTAGAGATGTTAAGATAGACGTAGTATTTAGAGATGTTAAGGTAGACGTAGTATTTAGAGATGTTAAGGTAGACGTAGTATTTAGAGATGTTAAGATAGACGTAGTATTTAGAGATGTTAAGATAGACGTAGTATTTAGAGATGTTAAGGTAGACGTAGTATTTAGAGATGTTAAGATAGACGTAGTATTTAGAGATGTTAAGATAGACGTAGTATTTAGAGATGTTAAGGTAGACGTAGTATTTAGAGATGTTAAGATAGACGTAGTATTTAGAGATGTTAAGATAGACGTAGTATTTAGAGATGTTAAGGTAGACGTAGTATTTAGAGATGTTAAGATAGACGTAGTATTTAGAGATGTTAAGATAGACGTAGTATTTAGAGATGCTAAGATAGACGTAGTATTTAGAGATGTTAAGATAGACGTAGTATTTAGAGATGTTAAGGTAGACGTAGTATTTAGAGATGTTAAGATAGACGTAGTATTTAGAGATGTTAAGGTAGACGTAGTATTTAGAGATGTTAAGGTAGACGTAGTATTTAGAGATGTTAAGATAGACGTAGTATTTAGAGATGTTAAGATAGACGTAGTATTTAGAGATGTTAAGATAGACGTAGTATTTAGAGATGTTAAGGTAGACGTAGTATTTAGAGATGTTAAGGTAGACGTAGTATTTAGAGATGTTAAGATAGACGTAGTATTTAGAGATGTTAAGGTAGACGTAGTATTTAGAGATGTTAAGGTAGACGTAGTATTTAGAGATGTTAAGATAGACGTAGTATTTAGAGATGTTAAGGTAGACGTAGTATTTAGAGATGTTATTTACCATATAATTAATCACTGTGAGGCGCCTCTGGCAGCCGCAAAGCGTCCGCCAGCCGTGCAGCGCTAGCAAGCGAGGCGTGCTTGCTCATACTATTTCTAAATGAATTATTCTAGATGTGTTGTAATGTTCTCATCTGGTGTCCTACGAGTAACTCAAATCTGACTATCAGTCTGTCGATGATTTTTACAGATTCTGGAGCTTCTATGGCAGCAAATAATGCTGCTATTCCTAAACACGGAGATGCTCTAGAAACTACTCTAAAGTATGCTTAATTGATCATTTAGTTTCCTTCTTAATTTACAATTGACACAGACGCTCTCCTATAAATAGGAATATAAATCATATTCTTCTCATATTCATAACAATTTTGTTATTCTTTTCAATTAAATCCTCGCATTATTAGTGTAAACAATGGCCAATATTATACAGTCCGCAGAAGAACATCCTGAAAATCTTTTCGATCACTTATTAAGTACCGAAATTACTGTCAAAACTCGTCTTGCTGAAGAGCCTCGTTGCCTAGCAATACACCCATTCACCGACCAAATTTATGTACTTATGGTTAATGACGATTACAGATATTGGGATGTGTTGATCTACTCTCAGTCTGGAGAGTTTCTAGAATGGTTTTCACACGCGAGTATAGAGTCTATTCATGGTATGGCGATACATAAGAATGATGTCTATCTACTTTCAAGGCTATCCTGTTTTCATCACTTCATATTAGAAGATTATATTAGTCTCGTTAATATCAAGAATGATAAAGGCACTGGTAGTGGAGAGTTCATGGAAGCAAGGCAACTTGATATTTCTAATGAGGGAAATCTGTTCGTTGCAGATTTCGGAAATAATCGTGTGCAAATCCTGGATCGCAAACTTCAATACAAGAGACATATTTCGCACCACTCCATGGTAAAACCAAGTCATGTTAAGCTGAGTTTAGATGAGGTTTATGTGTTAGGAGATAGTCCAGAGCAATCCACTCACTGCATTCACACTTTCACTCACATGGGTGAGAAATTACGTTCTGTCATCTTAAATGGGATCCCGAATTGTATGCGATGTCGTGGATTTTGTATAGACACAGGTGGAAACGTTATTATAACTGATGATGCAACTTCCCAAATCAAGTTTTTCACGAAAGAAGGAAATCTTTTTCAAACAATGGACACATTTGGAAAGATTGCGGGGAGCTCCGAGGTGTTAATTGGAGTAGCTTGGATGACTAATCATAAATTAATTGTTTTATCTACTCACATTTGCAATAGACTAGAAATATATTATAGTTCTGAATGTATTTGGACTGTCTAAATATCTCATATTGTTTATTCAATTTATGAATCATGCTTTGAAGAATTATGGAACTTTTAACACGTTATTTTTCAACAGTTGGTTAAGGTTATCGTTTTCAACCTTCATAGGCTCTTTCATCCTAAATAAAAATCTAAATGCATTGTAAGATGTAGTCGCATTTTCCTTTAATAAACAGATCCAGCGCCATCGGGGGTGTCCAGGGTGTCTGAACACCCCCTGCCTCCTATTTCATCAACTTGTACAGTGCTTATTCCTCTATACATGGACACCCAATTTCAGATAAATCCCGCTTAGGACACCCACTGCCGATAAAATATGGCGCTGGCCTTGAAGACCAACAGAGCTATTACGAACGAAATTTCTGTGCTAGTCTTTTCATCAGATGATAAAATTGACTGTGTACTCCTCAACTCTTTCTGAACTGAGGTTTTGCATCTTTTCTAAATTTTGGATTCATTGAATCATATACTTATACAAATTCATTCTTTTCCCAACATACTTGTCTTTCAAATAGTAAAAAGGAATTGAAAATAATAGATGTGCTTTTATTACTCAAGTTCATATCTTATTAAAGATAAAACTTTTAACAGGGCTTATCACAAATGCACATAGTTACATTACTTATGATATTTTACATTATTAAATCATGGCGTTTCTATGCTATTTCACAGTCATAGTTCTAAATGAATTATTCTGGATGTATTAGAATATTCCAACTTCGTGTCCTACTAGTACAAGTTAGTTAATGGAACTGACTAGAGTCTGTTGAGTAACATTTACGATTCTTGGGCCTATGCAGTAGAAATTATTGCTGCTACTCTATAGTATACGGTGTCAAAATATCCTAAAGGTATCGCAATTGATCCAAATACTAAAGAAATGTCGTACACGGCAATCCTGCTTACATATCAATCTTTTCTTCCATTGGTGAATTTATCAAAATATTCACACCTGTGCACATGATTGATGCATGGGGTATTGCTATCCACGAAGACAATATCTACCTGACAGATTCTGGAAGTCATTCTATCTCCTATTTCAAAATTGATCCAGTTGGTATTCATTTAATCGCGAAGCGAGGAAGTAAAGGAAAGTCTGTTGGTGAATTATCTTATCCTAAACAACTGGCGATCTCCACTGACGAAGAAATATTCATTGCTGATGAATGGAACAATCGTATCCAAATACTAAATAATGACCTACATTATCTGCGTCAAATCTGGCACGATTCCATTGAGTTTCCCCATGACGTTAAGTTGACAGCTGAAGAGGTACGTATATGTGCTCTGTAAATGGGGATCTCTTTGTGTCCATGTTTTCTCTTATTCCGGCGTGAAAATACGATCTCTGATATCGCATTTTCACTGGAGGAGCGGCAACTTCTTCTGTCTTGACAGTTTAGAGAATATTATACTTAGTAATTTTAGTTCTAATCAAATCAATATTTTCGATAAAGACGGGACACTCCTTAACTCGTCAGATCAACTTTTTGATAGAGCGAGAAACACATATTGCCTGCCCTACGTTCAGGCAATATGTGTTTTAAGCTGACCCGGAGTTATGCTTGTGAAGCGGATTTAGTGAATGTTTATGTTGAAAGTTGAAATTCTGTAGTATAGCAGAGTGATTTCTTTTATTCCATTTCTATGGCTCTAGTTTATAATCCATTGTTAAATATCGTATACAAATTTGTCACATAAAAATAAGATGGCCAGTTCCTCCCTCTAGAATGCTATAATTAACATTGTTAGTGATCCGTGGTAACATTAAACACAACAATCAAGTAGGATATATAAGAGTAGTACTTTCTTACACAGATATAATATGGATACTTATTCTCAGTACCTATAGCACTTTACTGGTAACTTGGTAAGTCTAATGTAACTTAATCTTTTCATCGAATACATAGATGTGGGCTCCAGTAAGGATAGTAGGGCTATGTCCTACCAATAACTTGTTGAAGGCTATTATCTTATATTAGCCATAATACGATCTGTCAAAAATGACCCTGTCTTCGCTTCTGTATTTTGTAGTTAGATGATAGAAAAATAAAATAATTTTGTTTACGTAATTCCATACCGTTTACTGAAGTACATGGGTGTAGGTTTAAAGTCCTTTTGCTTAGCATGTCTACCAACATTGTACAGCTATATTAAAGCCTAATATTTTTAAATCTCACCAAACCTTAAGAATGTTGAGGTCATATCCTGTTCAAGACATTTTGGACGCCGAAAGCCTACAAGTTGGAGGCCCAAACTATAAATAGAAAATACCCCAGAGCATCTGACGGGTAACCTTTGAAGCGAACAGAATCCAGTCTTCTATTCGAGATTCCTGCCACTTCTTGTTTTGCTTGGACAGAACAAGATTCATAAAGTCGATTAGTATGGAGGAGATGAAAGTATGTACTGCGTGGAAAATACAGGCAATATCGCCCAATTAAAATCAATAAGCTGAGATTCAGAGTGGTATATACCAGCATCAAATAATTAAATGTATTAATTTTTATAACAAACAATGAAACTAAAGTTAGGAAAATATACACAAGCTTCTAGTACTGCTAGAAGAAACAATCAATTTGAAATCGTCAATTAGAGCTATTCCCTCTGCATCCTGGATAAATCCCACCCTAAGACCTGGTTCCACTAATGTGCTAATAAGTGTTCCATTTTTTGTGAACACATTTATTTGGTCAGTAGTACGATTTGTAATCATTATATTCCCAAAACTGTCCAGGCAGAAGAATGCACCATGAAGGGGGATTACTAGAGAGCGTATTTTCTCTCCAGAAAGAGAGAAAACATAGACAAAGGGAGTTCTCCAACAGAGTACATAGACTTCTTCAGCTGTCATTTTAACATCTTCAGGAAACTTCATGGAATGATGCGATATTGGTTGTTGGTAGTGCAGATTGCTGTCGAGTATTTGAACACGATTATTCCAATAATCAGCAATAAATATATCTCCGTTTGATGAGAAAGTCAGTTGTTTTAGTCGATAAAACTTACCAATAGACTGTCCGTACCCTCCATGTTTCGCGACTAAATAAATGCTCATTGTCTCGTTTCTGAAATGGTAGATGTAAGGACTTACAGAGTCTGTAATGTATATATTATCTTCGTGGATTGCAATCCCCCATGGAAAACGTATGCTTTCAAGGCTTAGCTTTTGAAGAAACTTACCAATATCCGAAAAAACTGATATGCAGGCAGGATCGTTTTGTAGCACATAAATTTCTTTAGTCTTTGAATCGATAGCAATGGCTTTAGGACATCTTAATAGTAAAGGATTTATTGCGCTTCTTATATCTATCATGTGGTCGAATATAGGGTATGGATCTGTCTCAGATAAATCAAGGAGTTGTGGAACAGCAAACCTGCCTAGCATTGCTCAAAATAGAAATTTGGATCTTATTTGTAAAAGGAAGAGAAAAGATTTTATGGTAAAAAAGGTAGATATACAAGAAAATCACTATCTTTTATAGGATTAATAATGCGATGTGTAGCTTACTATTAACATAGGTTTCCTGTTTAAAAAGTATGGTTTCCTGCCAAGTACCTAGCCTTGAGCCTGGATAAGTGGTTTGCCATCTACTTCATGGGTTCTCAACCTGGGGTACGCCAGGTGTTTTTCGAGGGGTACGCTGAACCAACTTTAAATGTCTAGAGTATTATGAAATTATGTCTGGTAATTACTTCTGATTCGAGACCTGGAAAAGTAACCGTAATTATGACAGTACGTATTCTTTGGTTAATTATGTAAGGTTACTAATACCAGTATGTATTTTGACACGAATTTGTGAACTTCTCAGATCAATTTAAAATTTAATTATGTTGTGTTCATCATATTACAAATTATATCTACATATAATAATTTAGCGGAATATTGCTAGATTTGAATCGAGGGTACCTGGACTTTTCCTTTCGCCTCAAGGGGTATGCAGTTCGTAAAAGGTTGAGAACCCCTGATCTACTTGATAGTCTACATGTATAGGTGATACGAGTAGTTTTATAAAGGCAATGAGAACCACTAGCTCTTAGTAAATTCTACTGCCTTCTTTATATCCTTACTATTAAAACACGATTAATGTATATATATCTGTAACGAATTGATTTAAGAAACTGCCAGGCGCAGAAAGCTGATTTTTGGCATGTGGGAGTCTTTTGGCTATGGCTCTGTCACGAAAGTTTTGGTCCGGGGGACCAATTTTTTCATGGAAAATTGGTCCTCCCCTGAAAATTTTGGGCCTACATGGACCAATTTTCCATGGAATTTTGGTCCGGGGAGACCATTTTTTTCAAGGAAAATTGGTCCGGGGGACCAATTTTCCATAAGGAATTTTGGTCCACCATAACCAATATTTCAATGAAAAATGCATCACCATTTGGAAAGGATGTCAAGCCCCAGTGGAGCTGCGGTAGCTGTTATTAGGTCTAGTTATTATAGTTGGAATAGATAGGCACTCAATAGGAAGAGAGTTCAGATTTTAGAGAGCAGAAGAAATAAAATACACTTCTTAGATTAGAGATGAGCTAAATATGTATCAGGGTTTCCGTGGGAATGAAATTTCAATTCACATTCCCATCCCATTCCCATAGAATTCCTGTGGGAATCCCCATAGGAATCCTATGAGGATCCCCACCGGGGGAAAAATCATTCCCATTCCCACAGCAACCCTGGTCTATTGGGACATGTCCAGTATTTTAGTTAAAACCGGGGATATCCTGCAGCTGTCCCGTCCTGTCCTGGATATTAGTAACAGCCATTGTTTAAGTGTTGGTATGACTAGAATGAGTTACTTCTTAGTATCATACTGTGATATAACAAATCCATATCAATACAGTATTAGTATGCAATTGGGGATAAATATATTCAGGAATTTTGAACGCCTGAGTATTGTCCATCTAATGTATTGAATACTAAAATATGAATTGTTAGTCCGGGGTCAAACAACTTGGTTATTCGGCAATTTAAAAGTATAAAAAAATCGAGGATGTCAAATGATTGATAGAATCTAATTTTCCATGAAAAAAATGGTCCACCCCCCGGACCAATTTTCCCTGAAAAAAATGGTCCCCCCCGGACCAATATTCACTGAAAAAAATGGTCCCCCCCCGGACCAATATTCACTGAAAAAAAATAGTCCCCCGGACCAATATTCACTGATAAAAATGGTCCCCCCGGACCAATTTTCCCTGAAAAAAATGGTCTCCCCCGGACCAGTTTTTCCTGAAAAAAGTGGTCTCCCCCGGACCAGTTTTTCCTGAAAAAAATGGTTCCCCGGACCAATTTCCCTGAAAAAAATGGTCCACCGGACCAAAATTCCCAGAAAAAAATGGTCCCCCGGACCAAATTTTCCTGAAAAAAATGGTCCCTCCCCCGGACCAATTTTTCCTGGAAAAAATGGTCCCCTCGGACCAAAATTCCATGGAAAATTGGTCCATAGTAGGACCAAAATTTTCAGGGGAGGACCAATTTTCCATGAAAAAATTGGTCCCCCGGACCAAAACTTTCGTGACAGTCCTACTATGGACCAATTTTCCATGGAATTTTAGGTCTGGGGGACCATTTTTTTCAGTGAAAATTGGTCCCGGGGGACCATTTTTTTCAGGAAAAATTGGTCCGGGGAGACCATTTTTTTCAGGAAAAATTGGTCCGGGGGGACCATTTTTCAGGGAATTTTGGTCCGGGGGACCATTTTTTTCAGGGAATATTGGTCCTGGGGGACCATTTTTTACAGGGAATATTGGTCCAGGACCATTTTCTTTCAGAAAAAAATTGTCTGTGAGATTAATTCTTTCATGGAAAAATAGATTCTATCAATCATTTGACATCCTCGATTTTTTTATACTTTTCAATTGTCGAACAACCAAGTTGTTTGACCCCGACTGACAATTCATATTTTAGTATTCAATACATTAGATGGACAATACTCAGGCGTTCAAAATTCCTGAATATATTTATCCCCAATTGCATACTAATACTGTATTGTTATGGATTTGTTATATCACAGTATGATACTAAGAAGTAACTCATTCTAGTCATACTAACACTTAAACAATGGTTGTTACTAATATCCAGGACAGGACGGGACAGCTGCAGGATATCCCCGGTTTTAACTAAAATACTGGACATGTCCCAATAGACCAGGGTTGCTGTGGGAATGGGAATGATTTTTCCCCCAGTGGGGAACCTCATAGGATTCCTATGTGGATTCCCACAGGAATTCTATGGGAATGGGATGGGAATGTGAATTGAAATTTAAATCCCACGGAAACCCTGATACATACACGTACATAGCTGCTCTCTAAAATCTGAACTCTCTTCCTATTGAGTGCCTATCTATTCCAACTATAATAACTAGACCTAATAACAGCTACCGCAGCTCCACTGGGGCTTGACATCCTTTCCAAATGGTGATGCATTTTTCATTGAAATATTGGTTATGGTGGACCAAAATTCCTTATGGAAAATTGGTCCCCCGGACCAATTTTCCTTGAAAAAAATGGTCTCCCCGGACCAAAATTCCATGGAAAATTGGTCCATGTAGGCCCAAAATTTTCAGGGGAGGACCAATTTTCCATGAAAAAATTGGTCCCCCGGACCAAAATTCCCTGAAAAAAATGGTCCCCCCGGACCAAAATTCCATGTAAAATTGGTCCATGTAGGACCAAAATTTTCAGGGAAGGACCAATTTTCCATGAAAAAATTGGTCCCCCGGACCAAAATTCCATGGAAAATTGGTCCCCCGGCCCCAAATTTTCGCGGACCATTTTTCCAGTGACAGCTCCACTAAGTTCTGAGCTCGAGCAATATGCCGACTCATCATGGAATTAGACGTCATTGTCACATTTTTAAAAGTTAAGCAATACAGTTATTCGAGCATAACTCGCCATTATATGAGATAGAAGGCTGAAATTTTAATAGAATCTGTATACTAACATCTTCACATATTATGCAACTATCATCAAAAAATGATGGCTCATCACTCTGTTATGACGTCATCATTATGCATCAAAATTTTAAAAATTGACAAATTTTGAGATTTTCCGTGCGATATCGATTATAACAGTAGGACAGACCCATTTGGAGATGTTATCTCCCTTATAATTAAATCAATGTGACCCCAGGCGCCCGCAGAGCGCCTCCGGCGGACACAAAGTGTCCGCCAGCCGCACAGTGCAAGCAAGCGAAGCCCGCTTGTATTAAAAATATTCAGATTTATTTCAACTAGATGATAGAGATATTTTCAGGTGCTTACACCTCCTCATCTCAAAAATACCGAATCGTGACTATATTTTCGACACATGGTAGAGGTAGAGCAGAAAAGAAGGTGTATTGGAGTAACGAGCAAGTTTAGAGGGATTGCGAATCGATTCAAACACTAAAAAATATATCGCGCAAGGCATTCTTGCATGAAAATAGTTTTTTACACAATGATGAATATATCAAAGAAATCACTCTTTAGTTGTTCATTGGAATCTAAAGGTATTGGTTTTAATTCAGACTCTAAAGGAATTCATGCATCAAGGACCATTTAACACGGAATAGGCCTAATTGACGACTTTAAATATGTCATTGCAGATGAGGGTTATGATATTTGTACCTACTTTCACAGATGTTTATTTATAATTAATGTCGTGGTACTAATCTTGTTTGGTAATTATAACACCTGCACTAATTGGATGCAAAACAGGTATTGTCCTTTCATGACACATTTAGTTTTTGCTCCATTTCTATCGCTCAAATCTGCATTAGGACTGTTCAAACGTCACGTTACACTACAAGGAGAGGAAGGAGTGATTAAAATATGAAAAAATGGGACTGATAGTGGAAGAATTACTATTTTATATAATAAATTATATCAATTGAAATTTTAAGATAATGTGTATATGGTATACAGTAGAACCTCCATAATCCGACACCAGTGGTGTTTTTGGGGGGGACGGGGGGGCGCTGCCCCCCCCCCACTCTTTTCGCTTGGGGGGCGCTCCTTACCTCATGCTGACTACCATTTTAATTTTAGCCTTAGAATGTATTACGTAGCATAACAAATTCAAATCAATTGTTGCCATTTTAAACTAACCATATTCTTTTTCTCTTTCTTATTATCACCATTTCTATACCATCAGGGGATTAAAGTTTCACGAAAAAACATATAACTTTTTTACGGGAAGGAAGCGCCCCCCCACTTCTATTTTTGGCGAAACACTGCTGTCCGACACCTGTATAATCTGGAAGACATGCTTAATCCGACATCGTTTTCTATCATAACTAGCGTTGAACATTAGAAATATCAGTATATAATCCGACAGTTTTTTCGATCCCCAAAGGGTGTCGTATATTCAGGTTCAACTGTATTAGTTTAAACACATTATCGAAATAGAATTTCATTCACTATTCTTTACAAGCTATGTACAGGGTGACCCATAAGTTCTGTTACAAGCTTCATTAGGTATAAAATTTCTTACACTCAAACGATCTTAGTTATTATGGTCCAGAGATTGTAATTCGAATATCCTTAATGATTTTGAAAGATTTTTCGATTCTATGACTTAGAAATGTGTTTTGTATGGTGAGTTTTGAGAAAAAAAAATGTGTCCTGGACCGCAGCGAAAATCGTGAATCAGGCCCCACTGCTTTTCAAGTTATCTTCCCAGAGTCTTCAAATTCTAGGAAAAATTAGCTCACACATTTCCCTCGCGAACTCTAAATTTGTAGAGATATAAGATGTTCAGATCAGTGCATTTTGAAGACCATTTGGATCATATTTTTCTGTGATGTGAAAAAAAGTGCCATTTTGGGGAATTTTGCAAAATGTACCTAATTTGAACTGCGACTGAATAACTTTTTCTCGTTTCTGATAAAGAATTCAGTGGATTTATGAAATCTTTTTATGGCGAAGAAAGGTACCTGGTGCTAAATCGTCATGGGACATCGATTATGAAGACATTTTTTACAGAAGCAGTGGGGCCTGATTCACGATTTTCGCTGCGGTCCAGGACACATTTTTTTTTCTCAAAACTCACCATACAAAACACATTTCTAAGTCATAGAATCGAAAAATCTTTTAAAATCATTGAGGATATTCGAATTACAATCTCTAAGGACCATAATAACTAAGATCGTTTGAGTACAAGAAATTTTATACCTAATGAAGCTTGTAACAGAACTTATGGGTCACCCTGTACAAAAGTGTTTGCTCATCATTTCAGAATATTTGGTAATAAATGTGTTTAAGGGATGTCACGTAACGATAAGGAGGTAAGTAGGGTTGGTGTTCTCAATGGGAATACCAAACTATAATTTTGCTCTAAAAGATATGGCATTCATATTAGCTACTTTTTCATGATATAACCGTTTAGTCCGTTCTGCTGAAAAAAAATTGTCTAAGAAATGACGAGTAGATTTACTGCTACTTCACATCTCGACTCAGCAAGAACACAACCTTATCATATATTCGACCACAGGATGGAAGTTGCAGAGAGAGGAAAAGAACCTGGACAGTTGCACGGTCCTAAAGGAGTCGCGATAGATCCAAACACGAAAGAAATCTATGTCGTACAAAGCAATCCTACTTGCATATCAATTTTTTCCTCCATTGGTGAGTTTATCAAAATATTCACCTCCAAATACATGACTAGTCCATGGGGCATTGCTATCCAACAAGACAATATCTACCTTACGGATATTTTAAGCCATGATGTCATTCATTTTAAAAAAGAGACAACAGGGTTCAGTTTCGTGGATAAGCAAGGAGAATACGGACAAACTATTGGTAAGTTCGATATTCCTAAGCAACTGACCATCTCATCTAAAGGAGACGTCTTCATTGCTGATTGCTGGAACAATCGTGTTCAAGTACTAGACAGTGACCTGCACTATCAGAGTCAAATCTCTCACGATTCTCTTAAAAATCCTGAGGACATCAAACTAACAGTTGAAGAAGTGTACGTACTGTGTGCTTGTGGACCTCCTTTCATCCATGTTTTCTCTTATACCGGAGAGAAAATACGCTCTGTAACAACATCCACTCATAGTTCATTCTTCTGTCTGGACAGTTTCGGGAATATAATTATTAAAAATCGTACTACTGACCGAATAAATATATTCACGAAGTATGGGGCACTTCTTGACACATTTAAAGGACAAGGTTATATAGTAGGATCGATCCAGAACCCACACGGAATTGCTCTGACTGATGATTTCAAATTGGTTGTTGGATTTAGCAGTAAAATTTGTCTGTGCATATTTTCATAGCTTCAGTGACAATCTAATGTTGTTATTATGGTATTCTTATTAAAATATTAACCTTCTATGCTTGCGAGATTTCTCTACTTATATGTATAATTAATTCCCCGAATCCATATGGTTCTCCCGCTCAAAAATGGTAAAAATAGGAGATAATTCAAAAATTCCAAGGGAAAAGAATTTCAATTATGTAGTACATAGAATATCATTTAAACATGAATAATTTGATGCACCTTTAATAAACTTTAAAGTCAGTACAAAATGACGACATTGAGAAGAGGATTAGTATTAGTGAAAATTAAAAGAATTAGGACAAAGAGATATCAATAATTTGGAATTTCAATTGATCATAATGCTACATTATTCTTATTCGAGTTGTATTAGTATAAAAGTATTTGATACCAGGGATCTCAGAATTGGTTAATTAATTGAGTAGTCTATTTTGGTTCAGCTAATTGATGCCTAGTGCACCCTCTGATTCCTCTTTCTACCCCTAAAGGAAATATCCTGGAAATTTCCTTAGTAGAGGCTAGTCCAAATTTCCCCAACAAAGATAAAAATAGAGCAACTGCTACACCGTGTATATAATCAAAGTAATAGTTTGAGTGGCGTGTGGTCTAAGCGAGTTGTAACTGAGGACTTAGATCCCTGGTTCTTAGCTTGCAGTGATCACTGCTTTTCATACTCTATTATATAGACTTGGCAGTGTAATCTGAGCGTAGTACACTCTTATGAGAACTTCAGAGAACTGAAAGCATTAAGGATTCCATTCAAAGTAAAGCATTATCTTTCTTGTTACTGATGCCCGAGAATTTATAACATCGGTGTTTCATGTAATAATGCATCAATGCAATCTATCAATTGTTCACATGCCTGTCTTTAGGTTCAACTACGTATTATATGCGCGTATGATACATAATTTTATTGCCTTTTTGCCCCTTATCAGTCTTTCGGATTACTAACTCATAGAAACTGATTCCTAAGTTCAAAATGAGTAACTACTACCATCAGACCCCAAGTTCCCGGATTAAAATACCAACACATCCACCTGAACTAAAACAAGCATGGACCCATGCTCTAAGCCGTGATGTGACTCTCATTACTTTACCTACTAATTGGTTAGTATGGATGGCACTGTGATATCTTCCCACGTTTATTTTCTCCATTTTGAGAGAAAAATATTTCAGGAACACTCTTAGTGGGGATGTGGACGGGCGTATTTCATTATCATGATCTAATTATTTGATATAACAATAAAACCTGCTAATTTGATCTATTATTGGCTACAAACATTTAATTAATGCAGTGAAATCTCAAAAACAATCAGTATACAGTCGAACCTGCTTTAGCCCATCTCTATATAGCGGTCATCTGCACATAGCGGCTACCTAAAAACATGTGAACAGTCCCGTCCGATTTCCTATAATATTGATCTGTGTATAACGGCCACCTGCTCGACGCAGCGGCCCCTCTTTCCTGATCCCTTAGGGGCTCTAAAACTATCAATAACGGCCCTTTCGGACATGTTTAGAACGAGTACAAAGTGTTTATTACGATCCCTATTCCGAACGATGATCTAGCTTAATGTACATCGGTGATTTCCAAAGTACATTTATAGATTGGCACTGCATCGCATCGCTACAACTTGGTACTCTATATTCTGGACCCTACATGGAGGATTTGCCCTCTAGGCGATAATCTAGGTATGCCTTTATCTGACTGTTGTAATAGTTTAAAAAATTCTGGAGGCAAGCGCCTGAAGGAGATGTCCTTATGGCAAAGACGGTGTACCACGTCTGTTTGTCTGTATCCGTGATTATATGAAATTCAACAGTTTAATTTCTCCCAAAACCCACAGGAGAAGAGTGCTCTCCAAACGCTACTGCTAATAATCAATTTGTGAGAATTGAAGAATTTATAGTCGTATGCTTATGCTTGTGTGAGAATTTAAAATATACTACACAAAATATTTAAACCCTAATTTGACGTGGGGTCAAAGGTATAAATAGAAAATCACTTTCAATTCAACATTCCTAGGCAAAGTAGGGCTAATTAAACTCAATATATACAAAAGGAAATAAGATACAATCTATCTAAAATTAGTAAAAGTATAAAAGCAGTAAATCCTATTCTGTTAGAGATGAGAATTATTTGTAAGGCACCAGTCGTGGGAAGCAGATCAAAAGCAGTAAAATAGCGATGAAGATAATTCCAACAATAACTGAGAATGTAACCTGTGGACCTGTGTACACGTACAGATTTGCCAACCCTACCGGCCCGACGACTCGAGCAAGAGCTCCCCCGGATGTGTACAACCCCATCATCAGCCCAGGAGGATGGGGGCCCAGTACCTTTGAGAAGATAGTTATCACTAGAACGCTCACCATTGGGAAACCCAATGAAAATATTATAGGACCAAGCCAGTACTGAAAATCTCGGAGTTTAGGTACAGAGGTGCACCAAGGCTGTGTTGAAAAGTCACACCCGACCAACTCGTGACTGTTATTAATTAATTTGGAAGAGGCATTTATTAGAGAAGGCTTTAAGGACGGATATTCGCCTGGCCACGGGATGAAGATATAAACCCCAGTTGCAAAGACTAATAGCGCACCAACGAGCAGTGTACGTTCTTGAATTCGTTTAACCAAAACCTTTATTATGGTAAGAACAATTAATGCTAGAACACCGTTGATAGCGAAGATGATTATTATAGAAAATAGCTTCCTGGTTACTCCATGCGAACTCGTCCATCGAGTAAGGGGTGATAAGTGTCTCAAATGATGTCCATACTATATTAAATAAAGCGCATTCGAATATACATATAGATGCAGCTAATCTGTCGAATGGATGAGATGGAGCCTTCCTATCATTTATTAAGGGAGTTTCCTCATCGTTTAAAGTCGGAGAGTTTCGTTGTGCTTTCTTCTTCGAGTTATCTTTGAACCAGATGAAACAAATTAAGTTGCATATGCCCAACACTGTACAAAGGAACGCCGGTCCTGTATACAGATTGAACATCAACTGCAAATGTGGTATCGTGAGACCCGGGTACCCGATAGGTTGGAAGACAAACCCGATCACCGGACCGAGGATAAATCCTAAAGATCTGGCGAGGTCTAGATGAGCGAGCTGGTTCGTTCTTTTTCGGTTGTAGCAGTTGAAATGAATGCACGCATCACTGAAGTATGTCCGATACTGGATCCAATGAAAAACCGCGAAACAAGTACAATATATATAGCAATAGAAGATGGAAATATGTTGCAATAAGCGTATAATATATTAAATAGAGAAGACAGCAGTAAAGCAAAAGCAATCGGCTCCCTTGCAGGACGAAACTGGGACCAAAAACCGAATAAAGGAGCTGAAATGAATTGTCCAATTGAAAATACAGCTACGACCCAGCCATAGTAACTCTTTGATGTGTTCGGATTGAGAGTCTTGAGGTAAGGGTAGATATTTGTTACAACAATCGTGAAGCTGATAGCACTTAAAAACATTGTCAAATAGATCAAACGAATTGACCACCATTTCTTCGAGTTTGCGATTGAAAGAGTGTCTTTAGTTCGATTTAATTCTTCACTCTTATCTGCATTGATAGGCATATTGACAGGAAATAATTGGGATTGCATGCTCACACTGTACTCACTACGAGCAACTGATTCATCTTTCTCCTGAGTAGAAGACTGGATCATCTAATATTTCTATCACCAGGGATGGAAGAATTGCTATTAGCAGCAGTGTTTGTAAATACGTAATATTTTGTGAAGGTTAGAAATACGGAGCGGATCTAGAAATTAGGGGGAGGAGGTATCGGTCATTTTTTAAAAATTGAACGGAATATGTATTTCCTCTGATATCTTATGGAAAATGTAGGTAATAGATAATCAATTGTTGAAAAGGCTGGGTGGGTATAGATGTTAAACTTCAGATCAAATTAGACCTGGTCTCCAGTGGATAGAGATGGACCCCCACATTTCCCCCTGCTCTACCTAAACGGAGTCTAGACTCAGATCTGGAGTTTTTACATGTACGTAGACAGCAAACACATACAATAGATCTACTAGTACAATTAGTACCTGAGTGGTTCTAGTTGAAGCAACACCACACAAACACTATTTAAATTCGCCCATCGTATAGAAAAATGCATGGAAGAATATCCTAACTTGCTCTATTTAATTGCATAAACTAATCAATTAGAAACTCAAAGTTGTTTGTTGGATTCCAACGATGTAATATCCGTGAAATTATCGGAGTTGATTAGATGCGTTTTGTTATTATATATAAGTAGCTTTTTAGAAAAAGCAACAAATTGCTGTGCATATTATCTTAGTCCTTGTACGTATGATTTCACTGGCATTCTAAAAGTAAGCAAGGCTTTGTAGACATGCACAAACCTTATTTTTAAAAATCCACACACGCACATATACACGTGTACTGTATACGTATATTACTTATAAGAATTAGCAAGTAGATGAACAATCAATATTTAATTCATCTGCTTCAGGCTTCAGGGATATAACAATATTATTCAAATCCTAGTAATAATAGGACAATGGCTGGTTCAGATGGTCTTATTTACTTTGCATGGGACTCCCTATACACTGGTTATCTCTACGACATGATGTACAAGGACCAGGCTTGCAGAATGTGTAAAGAGAAGAACGATGATACAAGGCTAAGACCTTCGCAGATCGATAACAGAATCAAGCAACTAATGTCAACCGTGAAAACTAAACCTCAAACATCTACCAATAATGAGCAGATACCAACTCCAGCACGGTATAGAGGGTATAAAACGCAACGGGCTAGCTTTCTGAGACAGTTAGCTGTAGATATAGTCGACCAGTTTTGTATCGTTCATTCTGATCGTCTCAATCAACTCCTTCGATGTGGTAGTCAGCGATATTATAGAAAAAAATCAGTGATTCTTCTGAAATTTTATCCAGTAAAAAAGGTTTGTTGAATAAGACTTTTTTACATATTGATGATCTGAATTCAGAGATTTTTCACATTCTGTTTTTGCTCTCAGTCTCAAGTATAATAATCCGTATATTTGTGTCTGTTTACGAATGGCTATCCATATGGTTATACGGCACAACAATTGGCAAACTGATGGCAGGTCTCTATGTGGTAGAGTGTATTGAGATAGTAACTTCTGAAATGCGAGATGACATTATTATTGTAAATCCAGGCACGAAAGTTGGATGCTATTCATTACTAAAAAGATCAGTTGTTAAGAATGTTCTGCGATTTCATACCGCTTATACTCTGCTTCATAACAACAAAAGGTGGAAGGACACTTTATGACGAGGCAACTAAAACAGCTGTTGTGTACGAGCGGGCTCTTTGGGAACCGAATATGATACAATGATTTTGTACATAGAATTAGGTCTGTGCATAGCCTACTCTAATAATGCCTCACAGTAAAATAACCAAGGATGCGGTAATAGCCGAATGGATTAATACACGATTAGCCTAAAATCGTTAACCATGTAGGATAAACATTAAAAATGTATCACCAGCATATATAAACATGGCATCAAAGTACATATATCCGTTGTCAAAATTACGATTAGTCATCATATCATTGCGCAACAGGTCATTTTAAGCACGATTTTGGCGATTTTCTAAGCTGTTTTAAGCCGACTTCTAAATGTTATTAAGGTAGAATTTTTGTGTAAAACTAAGATTAGTAATTAGTACGAGTTGATTTGAAAAATTTAGAATTTTTCAATGGAATGTTGTTACATTCCTACGTTGCTATGGTAGAGCATTTTGATCAGTTTGAGCCATATCCTGCAAACAGTAAGAACTAGGTCTTCAAATTTGATCGTATTTGATAGGCAATTGGCTACTTCCTATTAGGTAATAATACAATTTAAACTTCTAAATTAACAGACTATAGAGTTATGCGACAATTTGGTGTTTTGGTCACATTCTTAAAATCAACCCATAACTCAAAACTCGTTGAATTTAGAATTTCAAGTTGTATTATCACCTAATAGGAAGTAGCCAATTGCCTATCAAACACGATCAAATTTGAAGATCTAGTTACTACAGTTTGCACGAAATGGCCCAAACTGACCAAAATGAAATAGGGTTAAATAACTTTAGGGTTAAAATACGAAAATCGCCAAAATCGTGCTTAAAATGACCTGTTGCGCAATGATACGATGACTAATCGAACTTTTTCCAATGGATATATGTACTTTGATACCATGTTTATATATACTGATAATACACTCTTAATGCCTATTCTACATGGTTAATCGTGTATTAATCCATTCGGCTACTACTTCATCCCTAGTCCATAATTTCCAGTCTACTGTGAAGCATTATTAGAGTAGGCTATGGTCTGTGTTATTTCACACTATCACTCTATTGTTGTAACAATGTGTGATTGATTAGAGTTATCAAATATTGGTTTAAGTCAAATTTGGTCGTATTACATATTAAACGTTATTGGAATGTTCTTGTTTGGTTATTTACAAAAATATCTCGGAAATTGTTTGTAATTAATCTATACTAGAGTAAATTAAACTAAACATGGAGTAATATTCAATTAAAAGTTTAGTTTCACATTCAAGGAATGAAATCACAATTTATTCTAACAAAAGTATTAGCTTACAAATGAACAGAACTAATTTATGGTGTTATGTGCATATTTTCACACCTTTATATACCTATTTTCGCACCATTTGATGAATTTTGAAAAAATATGCTAGAGAGTAGCTTCCAACGGTTGACATGGGGTTTTAGGGATATATATTTCGAATATTATTTTCAGAACAATATGATAAATTATTTGTTTACTTTTATTTGCATTAGATACATTAAGCCAGATACTAATTAGTAGATCATCGAAAAGCTCACGTTCTAAATTTCCTAAACTAATACTACTACCTAACTCTACTGAATCGGCTTTCTATCCGGCCTTGTTAGACATTTGTTGGACACTTTTCAAGGTTGGAAAATCAAACTCAAGGGACAATAGGGTCTCTAGGAATTAGTTGTCGCTAAAATCTTCCGGCATAAATAACTGTTCATAGCTTCACGAAAATGTACATACAACATTATAAAATAATTTAATAACTTTAATGACTTACATTATGCAAGATCGCTAGTGATGGACAGATAAGGAATTTAGCGAAAGAAGTAGAATGAAAATAGAATGAAATTAGAATAGATGAAAATATAAAGGCTGAATTAATGTAAGATAGTTGAAATGACAGTCAAGCCGAAATTCAAACATTACTATATACAAGGGGCATGGGATCTGCCTATGGCTATGATCACTTCAAGGAAGAGGGCCATTGAGATATAATATTTATTTATAGTACTAGCTGAATTGGGATACATACAAGCAATACATTTATGCTTAATTAACGACGGTAGGCTATCCTGGGCTAAGATCGCAAAAAGTAATAAAATTCGAATTTCATTTTAATCCCTTATTTCTATCATACTAAAATAATAATCTAGATCTGATGTATATTTCCAAATTAAATGAATAAAAATCAATATTTTTGATTTTCAACCGACCTACTGAATTAATCTCTCCATATAAATGCATCTTCAAAAATATTCACATAAGACATATAGTATTGTGTAGCAAATATTAGATAATGTAATTGAGTTAGACATTAGTAATTTATACACGCAGTATACACATGAAAAGCAACCTTGACTACTAGAACTATATTGAAAGTTGTACGATTGAAAATACTACAAGTTGAAACCTCAAAATCCTTGCTATTTTTAGACATTCTTGTTAAGCTATTTTACTTTTTAGGGAAAAGTATAACATTCTACAGATGTGGATACAAGTGAAGCTGATTTGATGGAAATATTAACCTTAGAAGAAGTCAAAAGAATAAAATATGCAATAGATCTCCCAGAAAGATATTTGAAATCTGAATTGAGCCAGTTGACTTTATTTTAAATGTTAATTTGTGGCAAAATTCTGATCCAGATGTATTTATATGGCACTAGAGCTTCTGAGTTCAGATCTTATCAAATATGCAAGGAACATTTCATATTTGAATAAATGTTCTCCTCAAAACGGTTCTAACACAATGCCTGAAATAAGAAGATTAGTCCATATTCTGATAAATGAAATTTCTATTCTCATTGGAAATTTATTTTTTAAAAATACAACTAAAATGTAAAGGATTGATATGATATTTCCAAGATTTTGAACTTCTGTCTACTGAACAGATAATTACAAAGGATCCAGATGTATTCAAACAGAGTCTAAGGAAAGTGAAGAAGCTAAATTTAGCCGAAAAGTTGGGCAAACTTCAAAATCAATTATCAAAGCTGGACGATCCTCAATTTTTGGAACTTTTCAAAATTGAGGCTTTTGAGAAAGCCAAACAACTGACAAAAAAACTGTTGTTCTGAGAAAGCAATCCTCTAAATACAATATACTATATTTAGCATTCAAAGTGTATACTCAGGAACAGCCAGTTAAACTTTCAAAAACTTTACATCTTTTATTCTGTTACTATATTGTTGCTATTAACTGCATTTCTTTATTTAACTACACACTATATACACTAATTTATTTGCTTTGAACATTTTACAATTATTAATTGAAGTAGTAGTATTAAGTTTGATTATCATAATACATCGAACTACTCAATTTATTGAAAACTCATAATATAGTAGAGTCAGTTATCCGAACGTGAAGACACCAAAGGGGGTTTCGGATGAGTGAAATGTTCGGATAATTGATGTTCTACTATATATTCACATTGTTGTGTTCAGAGTCCGAAGATCAGAATCTAAATTTGAAATAACCTATATATGTCAGCCGTTGAGAACTCGCATCAAGCATAAAATAATTGTTTTGAAGGTGTAAAATGATATAGTACACATATTGAAAAACTCTTATTTACATTATTATTTTCAAAGTGCAAAAATCAGATTCTACACATTGAACTGTACTATATTAGCTAATGAGACACATCGCTTCTAGTCTCCCTCTTCTCTAATAAATTAGGTGACAATTCTACACTCCAAGTTTTCCTGCATTGTTGCGAGTAATTGTTTTAGAGAGAAATATTTAAAAAGTTATAGAGTGCATAATATATTTGAAAGCGCAAAAATTATGTATCAAAGTTCAAAAATAGAATGGGCAATCATTTCTAACATGTATGTACTTTTTATTTATCGAAAGCTAAAAGTAGGCCTTCTTTAAATAATTGTTATATAAATAAAAAAACTTGCTTAATAAATTTTCAATTTTGACTCTTCATCTCATTGATTCAAAAGTCATTTTGTCCTTCTTTTTCTTCTTCGTCCTCTTCTATACTAGATTATAATATTCACAATTCCTCAACTCACAAACTACCAAACACTCAAGCAAGAATTGTATACTGTACCAACATAGCCTATAATTCACTGAGACAATTACAATATTGCATCCGACAACTGCATCCTATACATTATATTGTACTAGCATACTGCAATGCTGCAATGTACTTATAGTAGTATAATCATGCAAAATACTGTAATAATGCAACAACTGATTTAGAGAGCTGCAATACTACTACAGTGTAAATCGGATTGCAAAGTACATTAAATGACTATATTTAACTTGAAACTCAACTCCTATATTACAGGCTAATTCAATTACAGAAATGTATACATCGATTACAGGAACAGATCCAAACATAGCTAGCGGCACAAATCAAATATCAATTCCTTGCTTTTCAACGGATAATGTAGAATTTGAAACTACAAATGAGGACAAATTAAAAATTCAAGAGGAGTCCATGTCTTTATCCAATGCTAAAAGATTAAAAGGAGATTCAGAAGAGGTTAGTATATGTTTACCTACATCGATTACCTAACTTGTAAATCGAAATCCTAGATATTTCTTTTGTTTATCTAAGTTAGTTAAGAATCGGCAAGTCATAGGGCTATTAAAATTGGTATGTAAGTGCTACAGACTGATTGAGAGCCTAAAATTCCAAAATTACGTTATGCTAACAGCAACTCTAAGCATTTAATCCTTCTATTAGGTAAAATTCAAAGAAACCAAATCAAGCGGTATATATCTATATGACCTAGTTACAAGCTTAACTCCAGAAAATGTTAAAATAATACAAGGAGCGATCAATTTTCCAAGTGGATATTCAGAAGATAACACACCTCTAAACTTTATTTTAAGAATCAACGAATGGAAAAATTATAAGAAGTATCCTTTCTTTGCTGCGTTATCCTCTGTTAATAGAAGCCTTGTACCTCTAGCAGAAAAAATTCCATTTCTAGCGAGTGATGCTACAAGTATGATCTCTGAAGATAGTGTAGAGCAGAAAATGATGTTATTAATAGACGAACTCGTTGGTGAAATAACAGTAGACTGGTGGAGGCTTTTGTTGTTAAACCATGGATATACCGTTAAGGATAAGAACCACGCAGATATCTTCAAATTTTGCTTAAAAAATAAAGTAATTGAGAAGGATCTAAGTAACTTGAAGATTTGCTTCGAAGAAATTAGGAAGAATAATCTGGCTCTAAAGATGGAAGCATATACGACTTCATTCTCACAATTAAGTCCCTCAGATTTCTCAAAAAAGTTCAATGAAGCTTTGGATAAAATAAAAGAGAACTGACGTCATAATAAATGACAGCTAATACCGCGCGATGTAATACAGTCATAAGTTCAATAGCTAGCAATTATGCAAAGATACGCTGAAGCATATTTTTGTTGTTGTTTTTTATAAATATATTATATTTTTATATCTTGGCTGTAGATACGTTAAATTTTTACAGTAAAGCTTTTTAGACCATATGGTATATATGTTAGACCATGATATACATTCGTTTATTATGAACTAACCTCCTGGCCCCAATTTAATTTTTTAGATAGGATTATTGAATCAATTTCGCTTAATATGAAGTATCTCTATTATGAACATATTTTTTGGTCCCCTGGTGGTTCACAATAAGCGACCCTGACTGTATATAGGATCTATTTTCAATGATTTAAAAAGATTTTTCGAGTCTAAAACCTGGAACTGTGTTTCGTATGGCAAGTTTGGTAGAGAATAATGCGTCCTGGCACGCAGCGAAAATTGAGATTCAGGGCCCACGGCTTTTCAAATGAGTCTTCAATTTCTAGGAAAAATTAGCCGTCACAATTTCCTCGAACACTCAAAATTTGTGGAAATATAATTCCATGGTAAATGAAAGATATCTGGTGCTAAATTGTCATGGAACATCAATAATCAAGACATTTTACAGAAACAGTGAGCCCTGATTCGCGATTTTCGCTGCGTGCCAGGACACAATTTTTCTTAACAAAACTCGCCCTACAAAATACAGGTCTAGGTGTTAGACTCGAAAACCTTTTAAAATCATTGAAAATATTTGAATTACAATGTCTAAAGAGCATAATAACTAAGATTCTTTGAGTATAAACCGGTCGACCGGTCGATAATTTTTTGCACGAGTATAGCGGAGTACTTCCGAACCAATGACCCTGGAGTTGATAGTCCTCTTGCACACTTCCATTCCCGATTCCTGAGTCTTGACTCTTTGAAAAGGATAACCAGCATTTGAAACCTGTCACTAATACCGAGCAGTCAGTCTGGGGGCGCTGCATTAGTGCGAATTTGGAGAGTAGGCATTAGTTCTACTCGATTTAAGGAGAGTTGGCATTAGTTCTACTGAGTTTCAGAGAGTTGGCATTAGTTCTACTCGAGTTTTAGAGAGTTGGCATTAGTTCTACTCGATTTTTTAGAGAGTTGGCATTAGTTCTACTCGATTTTTTAGAGAGTTGGCATTAGTTCTACTCGATTTTTTAGAGAGTTGGCATTAGTTCTACTCTACTTTTGAGAGGGTTGTCATTAGTTCTACTCGCGTTTTGGAGGGTTGGGATTAGTTTTACTCTATTTTCTAGAGAGTAGACATTCGTTAACGGAAATATGGTTGCGGAGAAAATAATCGCAGAAAGTGAAAGTAGGCATTTTAAGTTTGAAACAATGTCAAATTGGCCGTGAAAGTGGCATTTTAATTTCGTGAGGTTTGGAAGCATAACAATGAGTAAAAATCAAGAATTGATCATTTAGAACTAATGCCAACTCTCCCAAAATTCGAGTAGAACTAATAACAACCCTCTCAAAAGTAGAGTAGAACTAATGCCAACTCTCCATAAATCGAGTAGAACTAATGCCAACTCTAGAAATTCGCACTAATGCATGCACCTCGTCAGTCTCTGTTAAGCAGAAGGTCTCATACAGCACAAACCTTCCCTCTATATACATACAGTGCTAGCAGTTCTGTAGCACAGCCAATCCACTGTGTTGCATCCACCTCACTCAGCATCTGCACAAGAAGGAGAGATCGCAGTGAAGGAGAGAGTCAGTTTCAGTTTCTGGGAGAGATACATAATAGAGCTAATGATGTAAATATTAACAAACATTATATACATACATTAAAATGGAGATACAAATACAGAATAACATCGAGTATTTCCCCCATGAACAGTGGCGTAGCCAAGATTTAATTGGTGGTGATGCGCTGGAGTGGATTGTCACATTGAAATAATGAATATATTGAATGTGATAATCATTCACAAGCCTTTCAACGTTCCAATCTCATTAGAATATACAATTTATGAGACGTAATGATCGCTTCACGTCACATTAACCACTTTTTTAGAACAAATTAAATCCAAATTATGGAAAAACGCTCAATTTACTCTTAAAATGTTCAAAGTATTGGTCTCAAAAAATAGTCGATCGGCTTGGAAAAATATTGTTAATACAAAATGCTAGATCTCACTACAGAACCTTTCAATTCTCATGATTTGTATCATAGCAATAGGCTATCAACTCCGATGCACAGCACTATTTACCTACCAGCTTGGCTATCCTCTGCGTATGGGTGACCGAAACACTTATTCATCATGAATAATGACATCATTGTCAACTTTTATCATTCAGAATTTTTGCATTTAATCAACGGTTTGGGTAATATTAATACCAATAGCCCTATTGCGTAGATCCGTGAGATCCTTATACTACATAACCATGGATGGCTTTGTAGCGTAGAATTCTGAGATTATCCGTAGAATCGTGAGATTTTGTTTTACTTACTCAAACAACCTTGTGGTTTAACCGGTTTCATCATAACTTGATAACTATCGCCACTAAATAGTGTCACGCGACACAATTTGATGGTACTCGACACAATTTCAATTTACTTGGTATAACCCCATATGGAACATGGATAAATCTTATTTTGCTTTTATGGTCCATATGGGGGTTTATCATAGTAAATTGTGTCGCGTGCCACAATTTGGTGGTGATAGTTATCAAGTTACGATGAAACCAATTGAACCATAAGGCGATTTGAATAAGCGAAACAAAATCTCACGATTCTACGGATAATCTCAGAATTCTACGCTACAAAACCATTCATGGTTATGTAGTATAAGAATCTCATGGATCTACGATCTCACTGTATCTACGCAACAGCCCTATTAAATCACATTACAATAGAACCTCGTTAATACGAATACCAGGGGACGGTCGAAATTTGTTCGTATTAACTATATATATAGTATATATTTCAGACTATAGCTATTTGCAGTCTAAGCAATAAGCTACGCCATCTTGCTTGTTGTTTAAACTTCAAGCAGCATAAATCGAAAAAAACGTATCAGCAAGATATCTTGAATATAAAGATTGACCAAGAGAACAACTACAAGATGCGCTCAAATTTTCTTCTCAATTATCAGAGTGTACGACACCAAGGATTTCCTTCTAGAGATAGATACATGGGAAAGATACAAATATCTTATCACAGCTTGACAGTTAAAGTTTGTACATGATAGGCAATACTTTATCTATCTACTTAGCTAAGAAGATTCCTTTACTAATAAATAATAATTCATTGACTGAAAGAAAAGTTTCATGAAAATAAACTGAGAATGAAAAATTACAATTAGATGTATTCTTGAAAGCTTTAAAGTGATTGAAACTATCACTTGCCACTTTAGCCAAGAAAAAACTTATTTAACAGCACACACATTGAAGAAACAGACGAGACAAGGAAAGATATTCAGAAGTTTGTAGCGATCCTTAGAGACGGAATTACCAAAAAGGAATGGAAATCATTCAAAAACCCTATAGGTATGTATCATATTGAAGAAACATTGGATTTCAAAAACTTCCTGAGTACTGCATTCAGATAACCGTTATTCAAAGAACTTCAATATTTTAATAAAAAATGTCGAGAGAAATGATTTAGCACAAAATATAATAAATTATCACAGAAATTTTCGCTCTTATAACTGATGACCAAATTTTCAACTTACAAAATAAGTATATTTCAAGAGCTTCCCATAACTTGGGGTCCGACAATTCGCAACACGACAATTCGCAACAGACAACTCACAACACCGACAATTCTCAGACTCATAATAATCAAACGATGCCGTCTACCCGACGTGAAGTCTGTATGATGCTGTGAAGTGAAAGTAAGCATCAAGAGAAAATATCGTCTAATTCTCTTTAAAAATTGACTGTCAAACTCAGACTGATATTGTACTATTATTTATAACACTATCAAGACACGCAATTACCTAAATAAGAGACGCTAAATGCCCGCAAATCGCGCAGGACATCCAAGCAAAGGTTTCCTGCTTCAGTTACTGACAAAAGTATGAAAGTCCTGCTAAATTCATCTTAAACGTAAACTCGTGGAAGGGATACAATCCAGAATTATTTTTAGAAGCACCGAAGCTTGTGAATTCCACACTCGTGCCAAAAGCTGAAAATATATCATTCGTAACGACTCCTCTTCCATTTTTCTATTTGAAGCATCAGATGAAGTTAGCAGAGGAATGTCTAGACTCTGGAGAGATTACATTTCCAGCACAGAATGGAACAGATATTCAAAATCAATGGATGTGAATTGAGTGAAGAATTGGACTTTCTGAAATTATCGTTAAACTTGTAATTAGGTGAAATACAAGTGAACAAGATGAGGTAGAAATCTACACGAGCTAGTTGAATGCTTAACTCCGGAAGATGTAATACAAAGAGAAATCTAGTATATTCCAAGCAGATTATCAGAAAATAAACACCTCTAAACTTTGGGAGACAAAGAATGGAAAATTTTTAAAAAATCCTCTCTTTGAGTCGTTATTCTCTGTCAAATGAATCTTGTACCTCTAGCAGAAAAATTGCATTTCCAGCAAGTGAAACTATGATTCCTGAAGATAGTGTAGAGCAAAAATGATCGTATTTATCGATTACTAAGTAATGAACTGAACACCGACTGGTGGAGATTTCTGTTAACAAACCATGGATATTCAATTAAAGATGTGAACCAACAGATATCTCCAAATTTTGGCTAAAGAATGAAGTGATTGAGAAGATTCTAAAAATGTTGAAGACTTGCTTGGAGGAAATTAAGAGGTACGACATGGCACATAATATGAAAACCTACGGAAATTCATTCTCACAACTAAGCGGGATACCGACATTTCGTTACTGACATTTGGTTACTAAGACTTTTCGTTATACAACAATTTGTTAAACGACGGTTCACTACTAATTTGATTGGTCAATTGTAGACACTTGAATGTTAGTGTTATAATCATATTGTATCCGCCACAGCTAAATAATGATATTTTTGAAACTTTATCATGATCGAAATAAATCCCGGCGCATTTGTGAGATGTCTGCATGCCGACTGTATGATCAAGTTTAATTCAAACTTGGGTATCTTTATGATATTTTTGAATCGTGATTGCTTCATATTTTCCACTACACGGCTACACCTGTCATAGCAGAAAATACTACTAGACAGCCATTTAGGCTGTCAAGTCGACAAGAGTAGGATATATGATGATTGAGGAAGGATGTATTTATGGACAATAGAGGAGAGCAGGGTGATACATAGCAGTGCGAGCAAAGAAGGGTGCAAAGCTATAATTCATACGGAGCGTATGCAGATCCATAAAGCAATCATAGCTCACTATTCAGTGTCAGTGAGAGCGAGTACTTACAACTTGGGCACAGCCTCCTACCCTGGAGGAGCTCACCTTTCCCTCGAACTGTAGAATCATTTACAACATCATAGCTAATTAAATTACATAGTAAATGTCGTGTAACGAAATGTCTGTAACGAATTGATCTGATTGAAGTGTCGGTAGTATCCCCAACTAAGCACCTCAGATGTATCAAAAATGTTCTTGAAGCTTTGGAGAGGATAGAAGAGAACTGATGTAATCATAAATTGGATAGCTAAAGGCACAGTAATGCAATTCAATTATAAGTTCAATAGCTAGTACTTGTGCTGGCGCAATTTTTGCATTTATAAATACATCTCTGCTGGGCTCTTTGGGTATTGGATATGCTCAAATAGTATCCGGCACTAGAATAATCGTTCCCCAAAGAGATCACTAATTTTTCATGTTATCGAAAGTCCCCTCTCTCCCCCCTCCGTGAAAAAACACCCCACCATTGATATTTTGGGCATTTCTTTATGCTAGTAAGCGTACAATTTTACCTCCTCCCCAATTATAGTGAAACATCCATAGTGGGTGGGGGCTATTCCACAGGAGTCATTCTTTACGTAGCAGAACTAGGTTGGAAGATATATAAAATGAATCGAGATAAGTAAGAAAGTAAACTCAATAATCTTATATATTAAAATGCTAGGATTTTTTTTTTTGTGTGTTTGTCCGAATTGATTGAAGAATTGGGAAGTCGTAGAGGTGTGAAAAATTGCATGTAGGTGTCAAATGATATGCCTACGATTAAGTTCTAAGATCTAAGCGAAATTTTCACACCTCTGCAAAAAAAATGGAACAATTTTTCGCACCTTTTCTGTACAAAATAAATGACTACACTATTACAATAGAAATCATTGTACAAGTACGACACTACAATAAATAGATCGTCATTGTTATTAATACTTCAAAGCCACAACTTATGTTTGATAACTTAAATGTATTATAGTGTATGGCTATAAAAAAGATTATCTGCATATTTTCACACCTTTATATACATATTTTCACACCATTTGATGAATTTTGAAAATAATGCTAGAGACTAGCTTCCAACGGGTGACATGGGGTTTTTAGGAGTGTAGATTTCGAATATCATATTTTTAGATCTATATGATAAATTATTTGTTTACATTAGATACATAAAGTAAACAAATCTCAAAAATAGGCTAGAGACTTGCTTTCAACGGTTGACATGTGGTTTTCAGGGGTGTAGATTTCGAATATCATATTTTCAGATCGAAATGCTAAATTAATCGTATACTTTTGTTTACAATATTCATATGAAGTAAAAAAATTCCCAAAATAGGCTAGATTGAGCAACTTCAGGCGCCCGCAGGGAGACTCTGCAGACACAAAGTGTCCGCAAGCCGCGCAGCGCAAGCAAGCGAAGCGCGCTTGTTTAATAATAAATTTCATCGTATCACTTAGCCAGGCAATTTATATCAAGTGTGACAATATACAATTGATACATAATATAAAAATACATTATTTAAGAACATGGTCCATTTAGAAAAATCTTGCCAGGACTTGAATCGGACGAATAATAAAAAGTCCATTATGAGTACCGTAAACTGGGGCGACTTTGGCCCTAAGAGGTGACTTTGTCCCACAATTGCAATTTTAATAAAATATACTCAAACTTATTAATCTATGTAATCACATTGATAATATGTTGAATGAAACTCTGAATATATCCAAAGGTATTTAAACCGTAATACAGTACACCCTCGCTAATCCGAACAGCTCTGTGCCAATGATCGAAAAAATCGTTCGGATTAGTGAATTTGTTCCGATTAGTGAAATAACACTAATTCAATGAGGTATTAACTATAAAAAATTTGAATTGTTAGAATATTAAGGATCATAATTTGTTATAATTGCTTCTTTAATGAGGTTTCTCAATCTTATTGAAATATATAATATTATAAACGTTGATTTAAGGCATAGAGGCGAATAAGATTATATTTCGGGTGTTCGGATTAGCGAGGGTGCACTGTATTTCTAAGTTTAAGTATATTTTTATTAAAATTGCTATTGTGGGACAAAGTCACCTCTTAGGGCCAAAGTCGCCCCAGTTTACGGTAGACATTTTTGTCTGAGACTTGAACCTACTCGAGCCAGGGCAAAAATACTCTGCATGCTTATAACCAGCTTTCTGCGACTGATAGTTTCTTCAATCAATGCATTACAGATACATGAAAATATACAAATAGTTACATAATTATAAATCCAGTTTTAATAATATGGATATTCTAGGGCATGCCTAATTTCCGGGACAGGTTAAGAACCTATTTTCCGGGACGGGATTCTGTCCCGTCCCGGAAAATAGGTATCTAGATTTTCCGGGACGATCCCGTCCCGTTCCGGAAAATAGGCATGCCCATATTCTAAGAGCAATAAAGAATTAAAAAGTATAGACATGGACTATCCAGTTTCGAAAAGTCAAATTATCGATCAATAACGACATAGAACTTGAATCCATTATCTACCATTAGAAATAATAAAGAATTAACTAGGAATTATAACGATTTGTCCCAGTTGAACGAAACCTGCTTGAGTGAAAGCAACTTGAACAAATCCTATGATGTCAAACTCCTAAATCCAGTCGGGCGAAACCTGTTTATTCATCACGCCCTAAAATGATTGAGCCACGGATTGCATACTCAATGTCATTTAACTCGTAACTAATACGAAATCATGAACTTACCACAAGTTACGGCTCTGTATGAAGATATGAAAGTTACACATTCTTACTTTGACTTGTGGAGTAGGCATTCCTCATGTCCGAATTCTTCATATTATATCGCATTAAGAACTGCTGTGCTATTTTATCCTATTGAGTTCCACTTCGTCACTGATGCCGAGCATTCTCTGAGTGAGCAGATGGTCTCACTCAGCTACAAACTCTCCCTCTACATACAGTGCAGCAGTTCTGTAGCACAGCCAATCCACTGTGTAGCATCCACCTCACTCAGCATCTGCACGGGACGGCGATATCGCTGTGAAGGAGGGAGAATGCATTCAGAGAGATGAGGCAGTTTCTGGAGAGCGAGCCTCTTTATCTGGATGTACTTGTACTCAAGCGAGAGGTATATACTTTATGAGCAAATGAGGTAAACATTAACAAACATTAAAATGGAGATACAAATATACAGGATATTATTTAAACATTTTAAAAGATACCACCATTATATATATCTTAGTTAAAGTTTTTTGAAGAAATAATGAAGTTATTGAGAATGATCTAAAAAATTTGAAGGATAGTTTGGAGGACCGAGAAATACAAGTGTTATGAGATATATTGACAAGTAGAAATAAATATAAATGAGTATGGATTCTAATGACTAAGACCTAATAGAATCTAGGCTCTAACTTGTGGAATCCTAATACTGAAGGTTTGATACTAAGGAATAATAGCATTCAGGCCCGTAGGCTGATAGTGAACTGGAGAAGTGCTTTTTCCTTACGAGGCGGACCTCTCATAATTCTATAAGATTATTAATAATATTATTCTCATATTTATTAATAATTGTTCCATGATAAACAAATACTACAAGAATCAGAATGATACAAACAAACTACAATCAAGAAAATGTAAAAAGATCAAAAGATCTGAAAAATAAACAAACTAGCTCAAGCCTGCGAGGATGGAGACGAACATACATATCCACTACTTCATTGATATATTGGTGTATTGGAGTCAGGGGATTATCTAGGAGCGCGAGACGCTCCTTTAGGCGTATGGTTTTAAGTCACAATGTGTTTAGGACAGGGTTGGCTAATTAAACCCACCCCCCGGGTTAAACCCGGGCTGGGCAAAACCCCCTTTTGTGGGTTAAACTGGGTTAAAGTGGGGTTTATTCTAATGTACTTGTAAATCAAGTTAATTTTAGCGATATCAATTGTTTGGATTGAAAATCCCTATACTGCAAGTATTATATTGAGATTCCGTAATGATGTTTTTAATAAGACCTGATGTACGAACATGGAATTTCTTAAAAGTTACAACAATCTGAAGTGCTTTAAGTAAACAATCAAAAGATACTAGTATATAGAGCAGTTTGTTCATCTTACCTACTCTAATCATTACTACATGTATAATGGCTAGTTTTGTTGGTGCCCCAGTGATCTTGTTCAAAGCTTTTTTTTCTAAAAGTAGAAGGTCCAAGGTGAGGCGCATAAATGCTTCTATCGAGCGGATATTTTCTAACTTTAGTTTAGTCCAGAACAAACATTGAAATAGATTAGACTTAGAGAACTAGCAAAATTGGTAACCTGTTATCGGGAATTGAGAGGTTCAGTGGAATTTGAATGGTGATTTGCTTTTCATTTGTTTTGATTTTTTCATTAGTGTATTATATTTTGATATGCACCTCTTACAATAAATACGCTAATATAATTAATTATATCGTTGAATTTGAAAACAAGGACAATAACTGGGAAAATCCGTTTCTGGAGAATAAAACCCGTTTTAACCCGGATTCCCTGGTTTAGGAGCGTAAAAACCCTGGTTTAGGAGCGTAAAAATTCAGAAAAATACCCAATTTAGCCAATATTGTAATGTTATTTAGCGAATTAGGCGTATGAAAATTTAGAAATTTTAGATTAGGAGCGTTTTTCTGGAAGGCTGTATAATACCCTGGTTGGAGTGGATGTGGAGGAGTGTCAGGCGGGACAGACGACCTTTCTCTATGGATGCTCGCATGTAATTGTTCAATCGTCGCAGTGCACTGACACATCTTTCACACTAGCACGATGTGACAGGAAGGATGCAGGCTATCTGCAAAAGGATGGAAATATTTGGAAAGCTTTCCCTGTCACAGTCCTTGATAGCTTTTGCTGGTGTTGATGGCCTTTATCTGGTGATATTCACATACACAAAGGGGACGAAAGTATTTGAACAATTCATCATTTCACATACAAATTGAACTAAAATGGATCTATTCATGAAGAAGACTTCTGAATGGTATGGGATACAGCTAATCGGATTCCAGATTCGAATAATACACATTCGAATTCGTCATAGTTGAATTTTTCTAATAAATCATTCATTCCTTACTTTTAGTAATTATCAATCAGTGCCACTTTATGCCACATATGCCCATTTTAACCACTATACATGATGGCCATGGCGTCTCAGGCTGATAACATTATTCATTGAGTGAAGTAACTTATTAGATAAGTTCAACTATGACTAATTCGAATGTGTAGATTTAGAATCTGAAATCAGACTTCCAGTACCTCTTTGAATTTGAGTGAATTGTCTTCATGAAAAAATCCAATTTAGTACTATTTGTATGGGAATGAATGAGTGTCAAATACTTTTGTCCGGTTGGTGTATACCTGTTTAAGTTCCAATAACAGTAATTCTGGTGATGGCAAATCATGATCATACATGTTAACTACTGCATCAAAGCTGGGATTTTTGGAGCACAAGCTGTTGATCGATGGACACGATGATATGATCGATAAAGGGAATGGCAACCCAGCTATACTAGAGTCTCCAGTCACAGCACTATTTTCACGGCAGCAGTTAACAGTGGGGATGACAGTATTGGCATTCTAGACTCAGAAAGACCGAACTTCTTCTTCTGCGACAAAAATCCATCAAGGCGCTGGGTTTCCTTTCCCTCTCTCTTTGTTCACGTTGTCCCATCAGTAATCAGCAGATATCTGCCTTTACGGTTCTGGAACTATAGTGCTAATGTAAGGAAGGGAAGCTTGACAGTCGTTACAGTCTAACACATTAAGGACCATCTCTATAACTTGTTCACTTGATGGCACCCAGAAAATGGCCCTCGTTCGAGCGGACCATTCAATCAGCCTAGCCCCAGTGGGGGGTGCGTACGCACCCAACGCACCCCCCAGCCTACGGCCCTGTATTGATAGAATCTGCATTCAAAATGGTGACATTGAACTTTATAATAAGTATATTGAGATACGAGGAGAGGAGACAATATAAATCTCCAAAAATGATCGCGATCTATTCGCTGATTTAGAAAAAAAGGATTGCCGATCTCATTCGATCGTCAAAGCAGGATCGTGATAGTGATCGAACGATCCTAATGTCCTACATATAATGCATGTAAATTATCTAGGTCTGGCTCTTCTAATGATTTTCATTGGGGAGCTGTATATCATAAATGAATGTATAAAAGTGCTGGACAAATTGTTATTACACATCTATGCCTAACTTTAGAAATGGGCCTATTAGTTTCCGAAGGGTCCCGCATACAGTTATACAGGCATTTCTATAAGTCATACCAGGGTATTATACAGCCCTCCAGAGATAAGCTCCTAATCTCAAACCCCTAAATTTTCATACGCCTAAATCGATAAATGACATCATAATACAGGGTAAATTGGATTTTATTCTGGATCATACACCTAAAGGAGCGTTTCGCGCTCCTAGATAATCTCTTGAGTCATACACACGTATATAGTATATACAGACACGAACATGATACGAATGGATATTTTGTCCGGGTAGTGTATGTAGTATAATTAAATTAACAAATTGTTCTAATTATTGAAAACTAGTGAATAATTGTTCTATTTCATACTCTGATTATTCTAAACGTTGGTTCAACTTCCAATTGAAACCTCCATTTAGAATAGACAGAGTGGCCCTCAGCCCTCTCCTACCCCTGGCACCTCCAGGTGATTGCAGGGTAGCTTATGGAGAGGAACTTCAGACCGGTTGAACCTACACACGCTCTCTTAGAAGAGAGCAATGCAGGCTAACGAAGAAAGCAAGTTGTCTTAATAATGTTGTTTACACTCGTCAAAACTCAAAATCTCTTTCCATACAAAATAGAATGACATGGAGAGAGATTTAAGAACTGAATGCTGCTCTATTACTTACTAGCTGCTCTTTTATACTTTCAATGTGCATACTCAATGTATATTAAGATATGAGATCTAAAATTAGATGGTAACTCGATTCAACTGTATTTGATTAAATTAGTCCTTGTCTTCAAATCCAAATAGTAGTAATTAAATTAAGAACTTAGTACTGTAGATGCTACTCTATTTTTAGATTTTCAAACATATCTGGTGATATCACAACAAATTATAATTCTCATCATTTTACAATAAATAGATTTTATGAGCATATATACGTACATATAACACATTATTAATTCGAATTGGAACTACAGTAGAACGTCAGTTATCCGAACACGTCAGTTATCCGAACCCCTTGGTTGACCAAACTAAAATATAATAAATGTATAAATGATGCATCCTGAGTTGATAATTGAAATTATTACACTGCCATTATTTTATATACTATTGATGATACCTACATAAGCCAATAAGTATTTTATCCATATTCATCATTATGACTACTTAGAACTACTGACCAACTTTTCTATATATTTACATAGCAACTTCAGTTATCCGAACCCCCGCGGTCCCAACCCGTTCGGATAACTGACGTCCTACTGTACTCATAACAGTGACTCAATATAATAATTTTCAAGATTTTTCTCTGATTTTAATAAACATATCCTTGAATCACAGGCATGAAGAATATTTTACACTTTCAACGATTTTCAACCTAATAAAAATAATTATTTATGATAAAGAAAGGCTTTTCAAATATAGATGGATGTAAATATGAATAACTGTCTGTTAACCATATTTCCTAAGAGAGGAAAAAATGACATGCCCTTTAGAGTAGACTCGTGATCGTATCCCTGGTTCGGGATTGGGTGCATCTGGCCGGCTCGGGCAGAATTTTCAGACCCGTTGCAACCACTATTAGAGGCACAAATATTCGCGAAACTAATAAATATGAACAATAGTTCAGTTTCAAAACAATAGTTAGTTCAATCAGAAAGCTTGTAGACAACACTCAGGATTTTTCTGTGCTACAATAATCCTATTTGAATTATCTAGTGCTATTCCATAAGGACGGTAGAATTTCTCATTCACAGTCAAGTCTTCATTGGTAATGGTGTGTATTGCATCTCCTTCATTGCTGAATATCTTGATTTGATTACCTCCATAATCAGCTACTATGATATTTCCCACTTGATCTATAGTAAAGAAATAACTTCGTTTAATCTCTTCTTTTGATATCAAACATCTTATTAGATCTCCTTCTAGAGAAAATATCTGGAGATGGAAAGTAAGACATTCACCAAACATTGTATACAAGTTGTTCTGGTAGAGTTTCACACTTTGAGTTTGATTTGATTGTAAATGAGATGATTTCAGTTTGATTCTTCTCAGGAATTTCAGATTCAAATCAAATACAACTATTGTTTGTTTGAAAATCTCACATACATAAATGTTTGTCTGTTCATTAACCTCAATTCCACAAACAGGAGTCTCTGTTTTCACTGACTCAATTAAGTTGTTAGAAGATTTGTTTAGTTTCAACAAATAGTCTTCACTTGTCACGAATATGAATTCATTGGTTAGGGATATTCCAATAGATCCTCTTACTATTCCATCAGTAATGGTGTAGAGATGGTTTGCTTCTGAATCGAACACTTGAATTCTAGGACAGTCCAGGTCTGTCACAAATATATTTTGTGTTGTATTGTCAATAGCTATCTGCATTGGCCAAGAAATCTGATCAAGACCTTCCCCAGTAATAACACGAGACCAGACAGGACGTACTTTCACAGAATAGTTCACAGGTTTCTCCTCCAGACACTTAACCTTACACACATCACTCACTGACACCTCTACTCCCTCCACATTCCATTCCACCTCTACCCACCCAACTGTCACTCCTTCTCCCATACCATCTTCCAGACTACGCACATTCTTCTCAAGCAGCTCTCTCAACTTGTTCTTTGTCAGATCTCTCTCCAGACCCTCTCGAGCTGTGTTCAGCTGCTGGAGGAGAGCTCTCTTCTCTGTCAACTCTGTTCTCACTCGATCTACAATCTCATCTAGCTCTATCAACACACTTCCCTCTCTAGCTTCTAGCAGCAGGTGGAGCTGATGGAAATAGCTTCTCACTTTCTCTTTCTCTTTCTGCACCTGACTCCTCAACTCCTCCAACTCTCTCTCCACCCTCTCCTCTCCCAGCAATGATTTTGCTGATGGACGCGTGACCATTACTCGAAACAAAAACGAACTAATATCGATAAGAAAAAATAACTGAATTGATCAATCAGCGTGGATATATAAACCCTTCATAATAAATATATCTCTATGATCAGGTTACATTTCAATATTCTGTAATGGTGTAATATCCCATGTTACTCGGGTTACCATATCGAACCAAGACATTCTTAGTGCAGCTCCTAGTTTAGGAGATGCATTGTGACATGATCGGCGTGCGACTTCCGTCCATACGTATATACATCTGCTTGCTCCTGGAAATTCTATCGAACCAAATTGCACCAAATTTGGACTAGTTGGCTTTGATTTTGTTGAGAGCTCAATTAGATGACACCATTTCAGATATCAGTTCGTTTTTTGGAGGTTTATTGAATACTCCAGAAAAAGACACGGCCAAGGTTAGTATACCTCAATTAGCAGTCACTAATACCTCGAGCATAGATCCAAGAAGTCTATGGTGTACCAAAGAACAGTCATCAATTGACCGATCTATTTTCAAAAAATGTATTCAAGATTTCTCAGATGCTAGAACACGGCTCACAGATATAACCATCTACGCATACTGTGTAAGGTTGCATTTTGATTAATCTTATTCTTGTAAATAATATATGTAGATGTAACATAACCGCTCAATATAGTTGCCTCTCTATCATTGATTTGCGTTTTTTCTTTTCTTCTTCTTAGTTTTTATTAATATTGATGATTTTTTATTATTTAGAAAATTCTTCAGAATACTTATCCATCAGTGAGCGGATTGTAGGATCCAATTATCTCTCAGGTAAATGACGTAGTCTTTACAACTAGTAAATTGAACCATTTTTATTCAAATCTTTGCAGAATTTGAGATTTCGAAGAGTGGATAAGAAACTACGACCCATCCAAATACACCATGATGCAAATAATCACTGGATGTGCTCGACTTATGACAATAATCTCCAGAGAGTACTTCTCTATGACTCCCTTAATAAAAAGCAAACAACGATGGAGCTAGACACGCAGTTGGCTCTGATATGATTGTGGACTTTTTGCATTTGCTTCTGCAAACTGTATTGCAGCAGGAATTGATCCCATGACTCAAACATGGGATCAAATAGCAATGAGAGCGCACTGCATCCAATGTATTAAGAGTGGGATTGCATCCCCTTCCCTTCTAGCATACATGGGCTGCGTACAGGAAGACTCCCCAACCTCGGCAGTTTATTATTGACCTCATCTGTGATTGTAACCTACCTGAATATGCAATACCTCTAAAATGAAAGCAGTGCGCGAGCGGTACAATGCGATGAATGCAATTTTTGGTTCCACAACTACTGTTAAGGCCTTCCAGATTCATCAGTTAATGACCCTTTTCTTTGCAGATCTTGTTACTAAAAACTTTCAATATCACTATTTTTTCACATACATATAAGTGTACGTATAACCAGAAGTATACTCTACATTACTCAATAATATTATAATATTTATTTATGTATTCTGTATCATCGTTGCTAGTCTTGATGAATCCATCCTCGTATTTGGGATATTCTGTAATTTAGTCATTCATTAAAATCTGATGTTTCACTGAGGGTAAATGTTTCCAACTTATTCCAACAAGCTAAGAAATATCTCGTATTAAAGAATACGTTATCTACTCTCATGTAGGCAATCTGTGTAGCGATGCGCCTTAGTGAGGAAAACAATTGTTCGCAAGCTTGAGAGTTTATCTTTTGAAATTCTTCGGCATCATATGTTTTCATAGAAAATATTGGATTGCAACTATGATTTCTGTTGTGGAACCTGTCAACTAAAAAGGTTGTCTTACCGAATAGTGCAGGATCCCTAAAAATATAAATATTTAACATACTCGATATAGATAATAATAAGTAGTCGTAATATACCTCATTGAACATGTTGTGCAGAGGTTACAAGCGTTATCATATATTATGGTCTTAGGTGGAGTATCAAATTTTTTCAAAAGTATATTCTAGACCATAATTGTAGACTCGCTAGAAGACTTTTCAAAGCCATAACAATGTTGGTGTTGACACGTCATCACTAACAATCCAGGCGAAAACTTTTGGTGTTTCGGATATACTTTGGTGCATTTTGAATCCGTCTCATTGCTGAGACCCTCGTATTTTGGTATCCTATATAGATGCAGTAAATAGCATAAAGGGCATATAGTAGAAGTTTTATACACAGGGCAATTTGGGCCATCTTTGCTCATTTGCATACCATTAAAAGTACTCGAAATACAAATTTAAGATATTAACTACTGTACGATAATAACTTACAAATAATTGCTTCTCAATGCTGGAAAGTAGCTGAAAAAATCCAGTTCTGTTGAAGTGGTTACCTCAACTAACTTTCGAGATGGACGTTTGATTATATGACGAATCTTTTTCAGTATTGCATGTAATAATTGTGCAACATCAGGCTGTAAGGTAATAATTGCATTTAGTGTGTCAATATTAGGAGGAATCGAGTTAATAATAATTTCTAGACTGAATCGTTTTTTATAGATATTTTTCAAGTTGTCAATTGCAAAAGATTTCCCTAAAGATAACTCTAATATCATTTTTCTTTCTCTTTCAGATAGTGCGGAAATCCTTATTATCGCTGTCAATGTATCACATCGTGTTAATAATTGGATAACATGTGTAACACCATGTAATGCAGTATCTTCAAAGCCCTATGAACTTTGGATGTGACACTCAAGTAGCTCGCAAATTCTGGCATTTGTAAATCAGACAATAGACAATCAAATTTGGAATGAATCAAGCCAAATTTAGTATAGTGCTTCAGTTTGTCACGTAATTGAGATTCGCCAACGAATAAACGTTCAGCCAAGGATAGAATAGGAAATATTTGTTCTGTGTCGACATTATTAGATATATCTGGCAATTGTCTGGTGGTGCCCATAGCAATACCGTCTAAAATGATTATTGAAGGCTGGTTTTTGCAAATGGAGCAAGAAAAATTTTCTTCATAGTTTATTTCTACGAGTCTTCCGTAGCAATTCCATGCTTGTTGGATGATATGGTACTGATAGTTCAGTTTTCTCCCCATTCTGTTAAGCTTGTTATTCTTTGTTTCCATGGTTATAAAACATGTACATTGTTCATAGACTTGACAATGAAGATAATTAACTGACTTGCATGTTTTGCAATTTAATTTTCCTAATTCCAGTACGTATTACAAATCTTTTGGAGTGAGATCTTTCCTAAAGTGAACATTTGAAAGTAAATCAAAATTATTTATTTGTAAATATCTCAAAGATAGAACCAACTCAATATGTTCTTTTAATAATCTGAAAATATCACCAAATTTGATTGAAGAAGATTAAAAAAGCTCGATTCCCTTAGAAGAAGGCTTATATATTGATCAATTATTGATATTTGGTTAGTTATTAGATCTACATCACAAAAAAATAAAATCTAGATAATACAAAATGAGCTTCAGAATTTAAGATGAAAATCTTTGGGGCTTATGACGTCATAATTCCATGATGAGTCGACATTTTCGTCTGAGCTTAGAACTTAGTGGAGCCATAGCAAAAAGACTCCCACATGCCAAAAATCAGCTTTCTGCGCCTGGCAGTTTCTTCAATCAATTCGTTACAGATATATATATCCTTACTATTAAAACACTCCATTAATGTTTGTGTATATATATGGTTCCACTAAGTTCGACCGCAGACGAAAAGGTCGACTCTTCATGGAATTATGAAGTCATTGTCACCTTTTTTATAAGTAGAAATTTCAGTTTTTCGACTATAAGCCATTTTAGGTGATGGAAGGCTGAAGTTTTAATGGAATGTGTATATTAATACTATCGTCAAAAAATGATGACTCATCACTCTGTTATGATGTCACTATTTCTCATCAAAAATTAAAAATTGACAAATTTGGTGATTTGAGTGACATTGATTATAACAATAAAACTTGAGATGTTACTACCTTATTATTAATTAATGTTAGCCTAAGCGCCCAAAGGACACCTCTGATGGACACAAAGTGTCCGCCAACAGCGCAGCGCATGCAAACGAATCCCGCATGTTAATTAATAAATCGAAAACCAACTTAGCCCAGATTCGAATTCATTCTGTTTAACATATTTCTATATTAATTTAATTTGTCCTGAATTTTGTGGAGTGAACTGTTTTTACAAAAAGTGTCTTCCCTACAAAATATATCCCCCTCCCCCCTAAACATACTATGATAGATTTTGTAAAATATCCATGGTACATTACAAAAACTGTCCCCCCTATTTTGACCTGACTACATCAGAACAGTATCCTCCCGGTACCACTAAAGATCAAAAGAGACATCTCCGCAGAAAAGCTTCGAAATATAGCGCGATCGAAGGAAAACTAGTGAAGCAATGTGAAAATCAAAATTTGATTGTCATTGAAAAGGCTGAGGTAGAGGAAATACTGAAAGAAATACACGATAATTCGGGCCACCAAAACGCTCGCTATACCTATAACATTGGGAAGGATCGCTACAATTTGCCTAGGATGGTAAAAGATATCGATGTCTATGTGAAAACTTGCGAACGCTGCATACGAAATCAACCATCCCTGAAAAGTCCTACTTCTCCTATCCAACCTCTTCCTGTCATCACAAAAGTGTGGTTCAGAGTTGGTATGAATTTGACTAGTCCACTAATCGAATCAAACGGATTCAAATATATTTTGTCGGTGATCGACCATTTTACGAGATAGATAGAAACCAGACCTCTTCGTTCAAAAGAAGCACCAGAGGTGCTCGATGTCTATTTTCTATCTACTGTAGACAAGGAGCGCCAGTTCAGATCATTAGCGACAACGGAACTGAGTTTACGAATAAATTGCACAAGTCATTACACGGATCTTATAATTGTAAATTAATATTCTCAACCCCATACCATCCTGAAACGAACGGGCTGGTTGAATCGTCACATAAATATCTAAAGCGATCCCTTGTCAAAGCAATGGGCCAGAAAAAAGAGAACTGGAGACAATATTTAGAGGAGGTTACTTTTTCATTAAACATAAGACCACGGGAAACCACTTACTTCTCGGCATTTGAACTAATGCATGGCTCCCGTAAGCCTCGCCTTCCTACCCAAGCTGAGAAACTTTCATTTCTTTACCCTGATGCTGGGACCTCAATGATATAAGGATGGTTTAAAGAGGATGAAGAGCAGAAACTAGTCGACTACATGAATGAAGTAGAGCAAATCCACTCGAACTAATGACAGTACATTGAATATCTATTCGAACTAATGACAGTACATTGAAAATCTATTCGAACTAATGACAGTTCATAAAATTCGAACTAATGCATGCACCTCAAATATATCATAGTATGTTTAGGGGGGACATATTTTGTAAAAACAAAACAAAATATAGTTTCTTTTAATGCATAAGTTTGAATGCGAATAATTTAAAAGGTAAACATTAAGAAATACATAACTAATAGAAAATATGTAGCATAAAGGGAGTAAAGAAGGAAGCACATATAATTTTGTTATTTGGAGTAATTATTATTCCATTTGGCCCTATTCTTCTCTTGTCACCCTTCTTAGTATTTCCTACAGTGTGTAGGAGAATTCCTTACTGCGAGAAAACTTTAATGCAAGCTTCACAATAATCACTGATAAGGATGTTATTCTGTTTATCGAAACAGAAATAATATCCTTGTCTCACTTGTTCGTTACTATCCTTACTGCATGTAATGAATGAACAGAGTTTGTCTCCAGCTTTAGAGAACACATGGAGACAAGGATTATCTTTCCAGCTCAGTACGAATACTTTATCTTCTAATAGCTTAATGTCCATAGGCCCTGTCATGGTAGAGTGCTGTATGGATTGCTTATAGTTCAGTATATTGTTCATCACAACAACTCGATTGTTAGCTTTATCTGCTACGTACACATCTCCGTTTGTGTCTACAGTCAACTGTTGAGGAGAAGAGAACTCATGCTTACCAGTTCCTTTCATTCCTACTTTCGTTACTAACGAGAAGTTGGGTAGCTCGAAGTGGAAAATAGTGTGAAGGTACTCATCACTAACGAACACTTCCTTACCACTAATTCCTATTCCTATTGGGGATTTAAGATCTGTCTCTGCGTATGTGTTTATGTATTCCCCTTTTTTGGAGAATGCACAAATCCTACCTGATATGTTTGGGATATCAATACAATCTGCAACATATATCAATTTCGTGCTAATGTTATATGCTACACTCTTAGGCCAATTAAGTTTTCCTGGCACATAACCTTTCTTACAAACAGAGATTCGTGGCTGTTTGAGATTTGCATAATTTGAAAACAGAACTACCTTCTCAATCAGTTGTCTAGTCGGGAGATACTCTCCTCCACCTCTCGGGTTTCACACTCAAACGACAGTTCCACGTCTCTCACTGATGTTTCCAGTTCTCGCATTCTCTCCTCTATCTCCCCTACCATTCTCTCCCGCATGGAGTGGAGGACATTCTCATTCATTTCTTCCTGCACCTGAGTTCGAGTGGTAGCTAACTGCGTTCTCGTCCTCAACCGAGCTGTTTCCTCTGATCGTCTCTGCTCCTTATTCTCTCTGTACTCAGTGAGTAGTTCGATCCGTCTACGATTAATACAAACGACTAAATGGTCGCAACACTGATTGATGCGTGACTCTATCGAGTCTGCTACTACTAGTTCTTCAGGGTACCTCTCTGCCATTATTCTTGTTTCTATGAGTGTATGGATAAGCTGTGTATTGAAATGCTGCTTGAGAAGTAATTGTGTATTTATACTAGAGACTGTGCACTGATGAGAGTCTGTGATATCTCGTGGTTAGGTTGCTGTGAGTCTTCATAGGATGTGAGCACTTTTTAAAAGGAAATACACACGAATCAACTATGAGATGAACTGTGTACTAATGACTCATTTTTTTTCTCTTAGTGCATTTTTTAGGAAATTCAAAATTTTCACTTTCAACATGTTATTTAACTAATTCTACTCTACTTGAGTATATACTGTATAATATTACTGTATAATATTACAGTATAATATTACTGTATAATATTACTGTATAATATTACTGTATAATATTACTGTATAATATTACTGTATAATATTACTGTATAATATTACTGTATAATATTACTGTATAATATTACTGTATAATATTACTGTATAATATTACAGTATAATATTACAGTATAATATTACTGTATAATATTACTGTATAATATTACTGTATAATATTACAGTATAATATTACTGTATAATATTACTGTATAATATTACTGTATAATATTACTGTATAATATTACTGTATAATATTACAGTATAATATTACAGTATAATATTACTGTATAATATTACTGTATAATATTACTGTATAATATTACTGTATAATATTACTGTATAATATTACTGTATAATATTACTGTATAATATTACTGTATAATATTACAGTATAATATTACTGTATAATATTACTGTATAATATTACTGTATAATATTACTGTATAATATTACTGTATAATATTACTGTATAATATTACAGTATAATATTACTGTATAATATTACTGTATAATATTACTGTATAATATTACTGTATAATATTACTGTATAATATTACAGTATAATATTACTGTATAATATTACAGTATAATATTACTGTATAATATTACTGTATAATATTACTGTATAATATTACAGTATAATATTACTGTATAATATTCCTGTATAATATTACAGTATAATATTACTGTATAATATTACTGTATAATATTACTGTATAATATTACTGTATAATATTACTGTATAATATTACTGTATAATATTACTGTATAATATTACTGTATAATATTACTGTATAATATTACAGTATAATATTACTGTATAATATTACAGTATAATATTACTGTATAATATTCCTGTATAATATTACTGTATAATATTACTGTATAATATTACAGTATAATATTACTGTATAATATTACTGTATAATATTACTGTATAATATTACTGTATAATATTACTGTATAATATTACAGTATAATATTACTGTATAATATTACAGTATAATATTACTGTATAATATTACTGTATAATATTACTGTATAATATTACTGTATAATATTACTGTATAATATTACTGTATAATATTACTGTATAATATTACTGTATAATATTACTGTATAATATTACAGTATAATATTACTGTATAATATTACTGTATAATATTACTGTATAATATTACTGTATAATATTACTGTATAATATTACAGTATAATATTACTGTATAATATTACTGTATAATATTACTGTATAATATTACTGTATAATATTACTGTATAATATTACAGTATAATATTACTGTATAATATTACTGTATAATATTACTGTATAATATTACTGTATAATATTACTGTATAATATTACTGTATAATATTACAGTATAATATTACTGTATAATATTACTGTATAATATTACTGTATAATATTACAGTATAATATTACTGTATAATATTCCTGTATAATATTACAGTATAATATTACTGTATAATATTACTGTATAATATTACTGTATAATATTACTGTATAATATTACTGTATAATATTACTGTATAATATTACTGTATAATATTACAGTATAATATTACTGTATAATATTACTGTATAATATTACTGTATAATATTACTGTATAATATTACTGTATAATATTACTGTATAATATTACTGTATAATATACATTAGTCGATCGTGAAAAAGATCGCAATCTGGGCCCCGAACATTTTCCGATCATTTTTGTAGCAATAACTGCTGGAAGAAAACTCAAATTGGAAACAGTATAGAAGAAAAGAATAAGTTCATGAGGAAATACAAATTTCCAAAATTGATCCAAAAAAATGATTGGGCAAAAAGATAGCGATCTTCTATCCGATCATTCAAAATAATGATAAAAATCCAACCATTTTATAGTTTGGTATGGCCTGGGGGTGCACTATCAATTTTATAGCTCACAGGGAGTGAAAAAGTTTGGGAACCACTGCACTATTATTTCGCAATATTCTATAGGAGTGGCGATCGCAAAACCTTTTATGAACAGAACAAATGCTTTATTAAACTTGTATTTCCTATTAATTATTACTATTGGGCATGCCTAATTTCCGGGACAGGACGGATCAGGATACCTAATTTCCGGGAAGGTACGAATTCGGATACCTAATTTATTATTTCACTCAATTTAAAAAAATCTCATTCTGAATATACCAAATGATTTACAGGCGCTCCCCTACTTTAATTTGAGCACTTCACCGCTGAAGATGAGTACTAAGACATGACAAGAATCTACCTTAATTAAAGTATAAATAACACACAATACTGCTAGTTATTACAATTACATTAACAATTTAGTGAAAGTTTTGCGCATAATCTGGTGTCTTTCAGCGACGAGACGTGCACGCATGACGTCACACTTTTGACACTTACAAAATTCATCCGAAAGTCCTCTGTCGATTCAGCACTAAGTATTCGCCGTCCAAGTATCGATGGAAAGAATTCACCACCACTCCTCGACTCCGCCACTTCCCGCCCCGAGTAGAAGTGCTACATTCCGCAGGGTCGGAATCGTCGCTTGGCAAAAATGATAACTACTTCTACCGTCTTCACATTTAATGACACAGAATTAGAGTGAGTTGTTTGTTTGTTTGTGTTAGCTCAGTTCTTCTAGGTCAGTGGTCTTAACCTTATTGGCACGATTTCTCCCTTCGTGGTATTCAATCATGATTTTTTCCCTTGTATTTATTTCTACGCATCCCAAAATATTGAACTAGGTATGAATTTTTTATTTTACCAACACACTATAGTTAGTATAATGACTACAGTACGATATACTATGCAAGAAGATGTATTAAGTACAATACTTAATTGCTATGAATATATTAGTGTGATACTTGGCACTGTTTTTTCTTGACCTTCAGTTCATAATTCTGGGGTTGAAAATAGTATTTCATTCCTAACAATTGCCGTAATTCTGAAATATTACATTTTAAATTTTACTATCAGTATCACTGTACTTTTTCTGAGAAATATTTTAACATCCTAGATCCTACACGGGATACAGACTTTTCGTGACAGGACTTTTCGTGACGAGACATTTCGTGACGGACATTTCGTGACAAGATTGGTACACCTATATTCTATAATTGTTGTGGTAAGGCGAAGTCATGATAATAGTGAAGATAAATACATATTGCACCTACATTATCAGTGTCATACAAATTAGTGAAGACAATTGGAAATTTTCTGGGATACAGACTTTTCATATATCACTTGTATTTTATCTTCACAGATAATTATCATGACTTCGCCTTACCACAACAAGTATAGAATATAGGTGTACCCATCTTGTCACGAAAAGTCTTGTCACGAAATGTCCGTCACGAAATGTCTCGTCACGAAAAGTCCTGTCACGAAAAGTCTGTATCCCATCCTACACCTGGGTTGCCGTGGGAATGGAATTTCAATTCCCATTCTCATCCCATATATGGGAATCTGTGGGTTTTTCCATGGGAGTTCCCTCAGATTCCTAATCCCATGGCAACCCTTTCATACACACTTCCCCCCAAAATGCTGAAATTTCCCCCTGGTTAAGAACCCCCTGTTCTAGGTGATATCATATTCTACATACTGTCCATACTGTCACATCAGGTTAACACTGAATGGATATTTTTTATTCTATCCTCTTATCCAGCTGTGTTTCATAACGTCCGTGTATTATAGAATACACTAACCGGACAGAAGTATTTGTATCTTATATTATTTCCCACACAAATAGTACTGAATTGGATCTTTTCATGAAGGAAATGTATTAGAACTCTAAGAGATACTAAGAGCCCGATTTAGAATCGAAATCTACACATTCGAATTATTAATAGTTGATTTCTAATAAAAATTATCAATCGATGGCACAAGAAGTAATTCACCACCACCATGTATAGTGGTAAATGGGAACAAGGTGGCAGTGATTGATAATTTGAAAACATTGGGAATTGATAATTTATAAGAGATATTATACTATGACTTTTTCGAATGCGCATATTTCGAATTTGCAATCCGAATAGTTGTATCACATACCGTTTAGGAATTTTATCTTCATGAATTGACAAATTTTAGTATTAAAAGCACGGTGGGAGTATACAAATACTTCAGTCCAGTAGTGTAGTAGCTGAGGATTTAGACCATTACCACTTCAGTAGATATCTCCATAAGATCGAAAGAAGAAATCGTTTTCAGTCAAAGTTTTATTTTAAGGCGTAGCAAAATGTTATAGCACCCTCCTAGGGGAGGGATAATTTGAGGGCGGGATCCTTTTCGGGAGATACGTCATATACTGAAAAAGCTTGAAACAATTCTAAAATATCCAAGAAAAATTTGTACCATATTTCCCTAAATAATTCCTTGTGATTATTCAAGGAAATGCAGTAACTATAGGATTACCATTGCCATTATGATATTTCAATGCTATTTTGGTTTCTTTATCCTCTGGTCACTTCCTTTATCTCTTTAAACGCGCTATCATCCAACCCAAGTTCAAAAAACCGAATATTGATCCTTTCTTTACAATTTATCGTCCTCTGAGTAACCTATCTTCCTCTCTAAGATTACTGGAAAAGCAGCAGCCTATCAGGTTGTCAGTTATCTTAATTCCCACAATATTTTCAACTGGAGGCAGTCGACTAATCTTAAACATTACAGTGAGACTGCGCTCCTGAAGGTAACCAATAACAACTTCTCGTCCTCTTGGATCTCAGTTCTGCATTTGACACCGTTGACCATAATATCCTACTCACTCGCCTTCGTGCACATTTGGGATTTGTGAAACTTCTCTCCGGCAGAACCCAATCCGTTTCCATCCAAGTTCAAATTCACCTGACACTCACGTTAAGTACGGCGTCCCCCAGTGAGCCTACACTCTTGCAGAACCTTAGTGAGCTGAAAGCACTAAAGATGTCATCTCGTTTAAAGGTAAAGTTAAGTCAGGTGCAATCTTTCTTGCCTACTGTTAGCCGAGTTTTTCTCTGTCACACGCTATCATATGCATACAGACATGCCATCATATACATACAGACACGCCGCATGCACACATTCAGCAACTATCAGTAGGTTTAGCACCTCACTCAGATTGTAAACCCCCTGAGAACATATCAGCATCGATTCGGGGGGTATATAAATCTATAAACTTTAATCTTTCCTGCCTCGGTCCTCTTCTCTTTCCTTTTTATACCATACTGCTCTTTGATGTCTCACCAGGGCCGCCAAGAGGGGGATGGGGTAAAGGGACTGTTGCCTCGGGGGCCGTGAAAAATCCTAAACAAATTTATTAATCTATTTCTTTGTTACACTGTAGAAGTAGAATACTTTCAACTTCATTAATCAATTTCTGTGCCACAGTTTACACCACTTGCTGCTAGGTTTCCTATGTTAGTACTATGCTCTGATATCTAACTATTATCTCAATTAGAATTTGTATATAAATAGTCGATTGAATAACCATTTCATTATACTTGTAGAATTTTTCAGATACTAGAATCAATCCTACTCCATCAGATCATGGAGAAGATAATTTTGTGTTAGACCTGAAGAGAGTAGAATTGAAAAAATGTCGGTCGACAGACCGATAGTGCAGGTCCAGGAAGTGACTCGAAGGAACATGTAATCTAAATATCGGATTACATCGAGAATTACTAATATTACGGCATTTTAAGTGTGAAATTTCGAATCTACGCATTAAAATATCCTATATTAGCCGTTGAAAACTCGCTTTTAGCTCAAAATGAGATTTTTTCGAAAGGTGTGAAAATATATGTATATATATACATATGTTAGAAATTCATAAAATATTCATATTATTACTTTCAAAGTGCGAAAATCGGATCCTACGTGGTGAACTACCCTACATTAGTCGTTGAGATCTTATTTATATCTTTAAACAAAGCTTTGCAGTGGAGGTGTTAAAATATGAATATATCTTATATATTAAAATGCTAGGATTATTTTTTTTTTTTGTTTGTTTGTTTGTTTGTTTGTTTGTCCGAATTGATTGAAGAATTGGCAAGTCGTAGAGATACCAAAATTGGCATGTAGGTGTCAAATGATGAATCTAGGATTAAGTTCGAAGATCTAAGCGAAATGTTCACACCTCGCCGAGATAGGTGACAAAATGTGCTGACCAATCAAATTCGATTATTTTATAATGCAAATGCATCGGAATAAAATAGAAGTGACTTATGCATACAATCAAAAGAACTATTTGTGATTGAAATTCATTGGTTTATGTGAACCAATCAAATATCAGCCTTTTATAATGCGATTCACACGATTCTATTTCATATAAATGATTGAATAATGCTATTTTGAGTCTATAATTTGATTGTTAACAACAATTAAAGTGTGTTATATGCTACGATCAATCAATTCGATCATAAAATAACTTTTAACGACATGGACTGGAATTGATTATTTAAGTATAATAATCTTTAGCAATGTGACTTAATACGAAGTAAATTATGTTTATCGCGAAACAAAATTTCTGCTACAGTTCTGATTTCATGAATGTAACCGTAGACAAATGACAATCCAGCGTACTTAGTACAAAACAAGAAAGCGACGTATTGTTTCTCTAATATCCCCAAGCGCCCACTGGGTAAATCTGCAGACACGCAGTGTCTGCAAGCCGCGCAGCGCAAGCAAGCGAAGCACGCTTGTACTCATAAAAATCGGAAGTGATGAGATTTTGCGAAAAAATGTTGACGTTGCACATCTACACCATAAAGAGATCCTACATGCGAAATTTGGTAAAATTCAGACCAGGGTTGGCAGGTTTTGTCCATGTGGTAAAAACCGTCCTGTCCAAAACCAAAACCTAACCTAATTATAATACTAATGCATGTTACTTCTTACTTGTATATTTTAATAAGATGTACATAAATATGCTGAATACATAACTGAATCAATGGGCCTTCCTCCTTGTGTCATTTCAAATTGGTCAATTCAAATAAGATAAACAATCTGCACGATACCACACATTTTATCACTTTACTGTTTCATTGTATACGTAGTCAATAGTATATTACCAACTCAAAATAAGATATCTTAACAAGTTTTATACGTTTTCAGTTTCTTATTATTCAAGGATATAGTATTGACCAGTATTGACCGGTTTTGACCAGTTTTGACCGGTAAAAACCGGGTTTTTCCCACTGTCCGTCCAAAACCCAACCCTGGCCGGCGCCATGTTTTATCGGCAGTGGGTGTCCTAAGAGGATTTCTCTGAATGTGGGTGTCCATTTATGGAGGGATATATATTGTACAATATGATAAAACAGGACGCAGTGGGTGTCTCGACACCCAGGACACCCCCGGTGGCGCCGGCCCTGACATACATACATACATACATACGGACGGACGGACGAGATACTCCGTCCATCAGGGTTGGGTTCAATTATATTTTTATATTCAATTACAATTACAATTACAACCAATTCGAATTTACAATTATAATTATAATTACAGTTATAATTATAATTACAATTACAATTACAAAAATGATGGTGTGTATCTTCGGTGACCATATTTATAGTGCACAGGAACCATGAAAAAGATTGAATTCATATGCTTACTCGTAAAGTTGTCAACTTACACTTACCAATTCCCGAGAAACACCAATCACAACGATATCAAAACAATAATGTAAAGAATTAACACATGTATAGGAATTGTAAGCGTGGCTTTAGCCTTAAGGTATAATTTAGACGTAATTACAATTTTTTTGAATTACAATTACAATTACAATTACAAAATTTTTCAATGCTCAATTACAATTACAATTACAATTATGTACAAAACGTAATTAATTGTAATTAATTAATTACAATTATAATTGAACCCAACCCTGCCGTCCATGCCATAAGGGCATCTCCCTATAGGAGCTGCACTAAAAATATCTAACATACGTAACAGATTCAAAGCATAGTTTGCAGTTATATTAATTCTCAATAGACAAGATGAGACCGAATCGCCTGAATGAAAGGACGTCTTTGCTGAGTTCTCTCCTCCAGACTAGCTCTATAGCTCTCCATCAGAGGACGAGTTAGCCAATCATTTACACGGCTGAGATTCCTTCTTCGAATAAACAATTTTGCCGCAATATTTACAAAAATAAAGAGATAACTAAAAAATAAGCAAATGTCCAAAACAAAAATTGACCCACCGTATGTGTTATTGCAGATAAACTTTGTTATGTTCCAACATTTTGGGCAAAGAAGGATGAATTTCCTGGATAATCCGAATGAAATAGCTCCGAAATAAGAACTAGCTAAAAAGTCCATCGCAGAAAGTGAGAAATCAGAAGCGTAATGCAGTATTAACAGAAATATCCCGCAGTATGAGAAAATTTGAGCATAAAAGAATCGATTAGCGACTCTATTTTTTTCCAAATAATCCCTTCGAGTAGAATGGTAAAGAGCTTCATCTCTTCTTCCTTTCAACAAGACATAGAAAGCACGAGAAGAAGAAATGTAGACACAAATATCAAACAAAACGATAAGCAGAAGGATAACGGGTAAAACTTTGGCGGTTTCTTTGAACCAGGACATGACTAACATCATAACCAATCGGAATAATATGTACATAATGTATCTTCCCACCCAAATTCTATAAGGCAAATTAATGAAAGCCCTTCTTAACACTATTAGTAATAGACAGCCTACAGGAATTACTAAACTCATTGGAATTTCACGCGAAAAAATTACTATCAACATGATTTTATCTGTTTTAGTCTCATTTCTAGTGCCCTCTTTCACAGAATATTGGATTGGCACATTTATATCATCACTTAGGAACTGCCCAATTCCCCCCAAAACATTCGTTAAAATCTCTAACATCGTCAGTGCAATAACGAAGTTGTACACCATCGATTCTATTTTTAAATTTTTCTTCACTTTATCTAAATCCAAATCAAATATTGTAGAGTAAGGAACATTCTTAATTTGTATTCTAACCTGATATTTCTTATAGAGGAAGTAAGACAGCACGGACAGAATTATAGCAAGATATGGAATCAACAGCACTGGGACGATCTCAAGAATAAGTTTGAATGTGTACCCGTTTCTCATCTGAAAAAATTAATTGAGCAATAAGATATATATTTGGATTTTATTATTTAACCTTATACACTTTGTATTTAGACACAATTTATACTAAATAGAAAATGCAAGGTAATATTTGAACTATCCACCTAGTGTGAAAAACCCTAGCGAGAATTCATACTTAAGTAGTAGATAATCAAACTTAGTATTATGTTTGATAATTTGAGCTCAATTAATAGCTGCTATGAATCATAGAATAAACAGATTGTAATGATATTTTAATTAAAGTAATCTCTAATAAGAAAGCATGTGATTTATTACAAAATAAAATCTTATTCAGCTAAGTAAAGGATAAAGCTAAATCTCTTTCCATATTCTCTTTTTCCTGAAACAGTTATTCAGGGGTTTAGAGGAGAGGGATAAATGCAAGTTATTCTTAACTTCTTATCAAATCAAAATATAAAAGATTCAAAGCATAGTTTACAGTTATAATAATTCTCAATAGATAAGATGACACCGAATCGCCTGAATGAAAGGACGTCTTTGCTGAGTTCTCTCCTCCAGACTAGCTCTATAGCTCTCCATCAGAGGACGAGTTAGCCAATCATTTACGTGATTGATTTTCTTTCTTCGAATGAATAGTTTTGCAAAACTACTAACAAGAACAACGAGATAAGTAAGAAATGAGTACACATTTAGAAAATTAATCGCAACAATATTCAGATGGAAAAGCATACATTGTGCTATGTTCCAAAATCTATAGTTTTGGAAAAAGAAATCTCTAAATGATTCGGATGAAAATACTCCAGAAAGCAAGAGATTTGTTAGGCCAAAGTAGAAATTAGAGATGTAGTGTAGTAATAACAAAAATAATGCACAATGAGTGAATGTTTGTGTGTGATAGAATTGATTTGCAACCACCTTTTTCTCCAAATAATCCTTTCGAGAAGAATGGTAAAATGCTTCGTCTCTTCTTCCTTTCAACAAGACATAGAAAGCACGAGAAGAAGAAATATATGTACGAATATCAATCAAAAAGAATGGCAAGAGTAGCATGTACAAAATGTGCTGCGTTTCAAGATAATTAGACAATACTAACATAATGATAACTCGAACTAAGATATACACACCATACCCCTTAACATAATTCCCATACGGTAAATTAATAAAAGCCCTCCTCAACACTATTAGAAATAGACAGATTACAGAGGGTATTACACTCAATGGAATTTCTGACGTGAAACTTAATATCATCATGATGCTGTTGTTCTTTCTATAGCTAATTTGGTATTGCATTTCTGGTATAATAGACAAGAATATCACTCGAAGATCAATCGCTAGAAATTGGTTGACTAAGGAGAAAGCATTTGATAATATTTCAAATATTATCAGCACAATAATGAAAGTATACACCATGGATTCTATTTTTAGATTTTTCTTCACTTTATCTAAATCCAAATCAAATATTGTAGAGTAAGGAACATTCTTAATTTGTATTCTAACCTGATATTTCTTATAGAGGAAGTAAGACAGCACAGGTAGAGTGACAGTAAGATATGGAATCAACAGTACTGGATATATATCAACAATAAGTTTGAATGTATATCCGTATCTCATCTGAAAAATTTATTTATGAATAGAATCCAATTGAAATGTATCAGTTTAACTAACATTATGCAGTGTTGTATTTAAACACAATTTATGCTGATAGGAAATACAATGTTAAGATTTGAAATATCCACTTAGTGTAAATCTTGATAAACAAGAATGTAAAAGTGGATAGTTAGACTTACAAAGTATTATGCTTGATGATTTGGGCTCTATTAATGGTCGTTATGACTCATAGAATAAACAGAAAACGATTGATTACACAGATTTCTCAATTATAATGATATATGAAAATAATCTCTAGTAAGAATAACGTGGTTTATTGCAAAACCTTATTCTTATTCAACTACGTAAAGGACAAAGGTGAATCTCTTTCCATTTCTATTTTTCTTGCAACAGTAATTCAGGGGTTTAGAAGAGAGGGATAGTATGCTGCTGTTTGCAATAGTTTAATTTTGATAATATACTTATTACTATTTTCATTTGCATAAAATGATTTATTTGAGATTGAAAAGTGAATATATATTCGAATTCTAAGCAGATATCCAACAATAAACTTATCACAAGGATGGCAGTTGTTGAGTTGTACTGACAATTTAATCTTATATATTAAAACGCTAGGATTTTGTTTTTTCGTTTGTCCCGAATTGATAGAGAATTGGAAAGTCGTAGAGATATGAAAATTGGCATGTAGGTGTCAAATTATATTACTACGATTAAGTTCTAAGATCTAAGCGATTTTATCTTAAATGTATTATAGTGTATGGCAATAAAAAAGATTATCTGCATATTTTCACACCTTTATATACATATTTTCACACCATTTGATGAATTTTGAAAACAATGCTAGAGACTTGCTTCCAACGGGTGACATGGGGTTATCAGGGGTGTAGATTTCGAATATCATATTTTCAGATCTATATGATAAATAATTTGTTTACTTTTGTTTACATTAGATACATAAAGTAAACAAATCTCAAAAATAGGCTAGAGACTTGCTTCCAACGGTTGACATGGGGTTTTCAGGGGTGTAGATTTCGAATATCATATTTTCAGATCTATATGATAAATTATTTGTTTACCTTTGTTTACATTAGATACATACAGTAAACAAATTACAAAATTAGGCTAGAGACTTGCTTCCAACGGGTGACATGGGGCTTTTAGGGGTGTAGATTTCGAATATCATATTTTCAGATCTATATGATAAATAATTTGTTTACATTAGATACATAAAGTAAACAATTTACAAAAATAAGCTAGAGACTTGCTTCTAAAGGTTGACATAAGGTTTTTACGGGTATAGATTTCGAATATCATATTTTACGATCTATATGATAAATTATTCGTTAACTTTTTTTACAATATTTATATAAATAAAATATTCCCAAAATAGGTTAGATTGAATAACTTCAGGCGCCCGCAGGGCGACTCTTCGGATAGGAAGTGTCTGCAAGCCGCGCAGCGCAAGCAAGCGAAGCGCGCTTGTAGTTGAATAAATTTCTAAGAATTACTACAACTAGAGACATTATATTAGTGCTTACAATTCAAATTAGCTTACTTTTCTCTGAAGTTATACAGTACACCCTCGCTAATCCGAACAGCTCTGTGCCAATGATCGAAAAAATCGTTCGGATTAGTGAATTTGTTCCGATTAGTGAAATAGCACTAATTCAATGTGGTATTAACTATAAAAAATTTGAATTGTTAGAATATTAAGGATAATAATTTGTTATAATTGCTTCTTTAATGAGGTTTCTCAATCTTATTAAATATATAATATTATAAACTCAGGGGGGGGCTAAAAGCGAGCGAATGTAATGGGGGTTCTGGGGGGTAACCCCCCAGAAATTTTTTTAAACTTTAGGTGGTCAAATAACAATGTACAGCAATAGTAGCATACTCAAGTTTTCACCTCAATCGAATCTAAATGGAAACTCGAAGCTAATGTTGGAGTATTCGTCTCAAATAAAGGAATAATTGTTACACTTATGGATTAATCTAAATCAGATCTGATGAAATCATTAAACACGGAATGATTAATTGAAGAAAGAAGTATCTTAGTAGATATCATTGGAATTGAGAAAATAAACTCATATAATTGAGGGCTAAAGTTCACAAATCTGGGAGGCTAGACCCAAATAGCTCCCCCGTAGATCAATTCGTAAAATTTTCAGGGGGGCCATGGCCCCCCTGTATATATGTATGTATGTATGTATGTATGTATGTATGTATGTATGTATGTATGTATGTATGTATGTATGTATGTATGTATGTATGTATGTATGTATGTATGTATGTATGTATGTATGTATGTATGTATGTATGTATGAATGTATGTATGTATGTATGTCCGTACGCGCGGTACTGCGAAATCTAACATCCCGAATTGTACCAAATTTCGCATGTAGGATCTCTTTATGGTGTAGATATCAACATTTTTTCGCAAAATTTCATCACTTCCGGTTTTATGAGTACAAGCGCGCTTCGCTTGCTTGCGCTGCGTGGCTGGCGGACACTTTGTGTCTGCCGGAGGCTCCCTTCGGTCGCCTGGGGTCACATTGTAGTTGTCATTTGAGTTATCATTTTTTGATTATACAAGTAGTTGTAGCATATGTGAGGTATGTTAGTATACATATTCTATTAAAACTTCAGCCTTTATGCTCAGCCAGTTATGCTCGAATAACTGTTGCTTAACTTTTAAAAATGTGACAAATGACGTCATAATTCCATGATGAGTCGACATTTTCGTCTGAGCTCAGAACTTACTGGAGCCATAGCAAAAACTCCCACATGCCAAAAATCAGCTTTCTGGGCTTGACAGTTTCTTCAATCAATTCGTTACATACATACATATATATAGAGAGAGATATTAATCGAGTTTAACAACTTCACTTTCCGTGGAGAGTGGCAATTGATGGTAAACAGGAAATATTTGCTTCAGAACAACAGAATAACTGTGTGAGTATTTGATGATTCTGGAAGGATTTTATCCAAATTTGGAGATAGTGATGGAGACGAAAAAATGTTAGAACCTAGTACAGGTTTAGGTATTATTGGAGATGAATCAAGAATCCTAATTTCTAATTGTAAATTACTTAGTAAATTGGATTACTAGTATATTCTTATCTATCAACTGAATGGATGCTTTCTGTCTTGAATTTAATGATCCACGTGGTCTTGCATGTGATGAATTCAATGTGGAGATATTTACATTTGTGATTGTCTCAATAATCGTATCCAAATACTTTCTAAAGAACTTCGATTCAAATCTCAGTTTGGTGCTGATGAACTCTAATGTCTTCGCGATGTGAAACTGTCTAAAGAATACATTTTTATTCTGGATCAGTCTAATCCTTGTATACATGTGTATGACTATAATTTTATTCAACAGAAGAGTGTCGTTTCTATGTAAAGGAGAAGGAATGCAAGTTGTTAACCCCTTGCTCTTTCATTCTTAAATTCTCAATTCGAATCGATTCACAAGATAAATATTTCAACACATCCTATGGGAGTTGTGAACAATCAAAGAAGAGTGATAGTGGTCTGTGAAGCTGACAGAGATTGTCTTCAGATATTTTAGAATTATTCAATTTAAGATTTTATTCTAAATATTTCTTCAATTGATTCAAACTCCAAATTACTTTTGTTGCATTATTTTATTTTCACATAACTCTACTATATACTAGATGTATGTTAAATTAATCCTTTGAGGTAAATATTTTGATTTTTCTTTTCACAATTTTCTATATTTTTATCTACCTGAATTCGGTGGTACTTAAATATTAATGAAAAATGTATTGAATATATTTCGTATCATGGAAATAAGTACTTTTATTCCTTCACTCTCAATCTGAAATCTGATACAATTGTGTTATTTAGGCTGTTTAACAGATCTTAGAGTAGTTGTGACTCGTGAGTGGTTTTCTTCTACACTCAGACTGTCCTTGTCCATACATTGTGAACAGAGGCGTAGCCAGGGTGCGGCATGTGGGGCCAAGGCCGCACATTGAAAATTCCTGCCGCATACCGCAGCTAAACATTTAGCAATACCCAAGGCCCATACTATTGGGGACTGATTACAATACAACATGGATATAATAAAAAAGTTTGGGGAAATGTTTGAAAGAAGAAGCCTAACCTATTAATTAATTACGTGTCCGGTTCCCGTATTTGAGATATGTATAAGTATGCTTTAAAGGTGTTTGTTACATATATTCAGAGCCAACTTCACAGAGCTTGTCGAGTGGATATTGTATGAGACCAGTATTTAGAGAACAGCTTGAATCACTGATCAGACAGAAACGAGTAAAGGGTGTTAGAATAAAGGTGTAAGGGTCAATTTGTCTACCAACAAACTGGCAGAAGTTCCTTCGGGTCGATGAAAATAAATCGTAACTAGCAAACTGGTAGTTACAACATATGGGCCCAATATATTGTCCACACAGCCGCAAGACACAAGTTTACTTGCCCAATGTAGCCATGAAGAATCGGGCACCCACATGCTTCTTCAAGCAGCTCAAAGGTCCTACCCATGTTCCATGCATGTACGGGTTGTGACACAGTGTCCTCATTTTCTAACAGAGAAAAAGACTTAGCTTGGGACATTTGGAATGTCTATGATGACGTAACCACAGCATTTCAGGCAAAGTCCATTTTTAATTAAAATTGCTTTTTTTTCAATTATTTTCGCGGCTTACTTTAGATTACATTAAATATTTTATGAGAATCAGCGCACTACCAAAAACACAAAATTGATATCATCATTTAACTTAATTATCTAAAAAAGCGAGAATATTTGTAGAGGGAACTTCTTATTAAAAGAAGTACAAACAAGTTTAGTATTTTTGAATATCGCGATTCCAAGAGGCTTTGTGAATGTGTCAGATTGATAATGATCTTCCCCGATAGATTCGAGCAATTCACCTTGAAGAGAGAATACTTTGATATTATTAATATCACTAATAAGAATATTCTGACAGGCATCAATACAGAAGAACCTTGGCGACCCAACTTGCATCCCTTCTCCGCATGTCACAATGGATCCTATCTTCTCTCCTGAGAGTGTGAACATGTGCACACATGGATTATCCATGCAACTCAATACAAGGATTATGTTGTTCGAAAACTTTACATCTTGAGGACAAGTCAACGTTTGGTGCAGCAATGTTCCTTAAAAGACAAGGTCACAGCTTAGTATCTGGAGTCTATGGTTATGGCTATCAGCCACATAGATGCATTGGGTGGGAGATATAGCTAGTTGAGATGGGAAATATAATTCTTTTCTTCCTGAACCATACTTTCCCGCTCGACTAAGGATACGTTCCTGATGAAGGGAGAATTTGACAATAGCATGTAGTTTTTGATCAGTTATGTACAAAAATTCTTTATGAATTAAGATTCCAGATGGAGCGTCAAGATGTCTAATTGTGGATATATACTCCCCATATTCTGTAAATACAAGAATGCCTTTTCCAACATCTATTATATAGATATGTCCCGTTCTATTGTCTATTGCGACACTTGAGACAAGTTCTATATGAAATGTTTTATCATAATATGAATCATAATCTTCATAATCATAGAGATGTCTTTGTTGATACGTGCTAACAACTGTGAGGTGTTGAATTGTCTCATATTTCGAAAATATTTGACTAGGGATGGTCGGAAAATATTCAATTTCATGGATTTTAGCTTCCATGCTGATTACGTGTAATCAATTAAATTACTAAATGTAAAGAAGAAATAATAGAATATAAATAATATTTGGTAAACGATTTTGGGAATCAGTTAGAGTAGCTAATAGATGTAAAAAATAATTGATAACATAGGCTAAGACATGCCCATTGGCAACTCCAGAGGGGACCAGATGGGGCAATGGCCCCTCCAGATTTGCACGGGGGCCGAAATTTGTAACCGCGGCCCGCAAATAAATTATTCGGCCCGCAAGAAGCCTGCATAAATATTTTTGGCCCGTTTTATAAGTTACTAACTATAAACATAATAAGTGAGTTTCTGCAAACACAAATAAGTGGAAACTAACAAAGTTCCATTTACGTAATTATTCCATAATTGGTACCTCGTGACAATTAAAAACATCGTCTCGGTTGTCATCGCGGAGAGTCCTGCCAAGATTTCCGGCCCGCGGATCCCGCAAACTATTATATTATTATATTCGGCCCACACGGCCCGCGGTCCGTGTGCAACTCTGGGCCCCTCTCGATGGACTGGCCCCATCAGTCCACACGATGTACCCTAAAGTTAAGTTGGCGTTGAGATCTCTGCATTTTTGTAGTCTCAGCAAAGTTCTTCATGACTGTTTTGCAGGTTGCCTTTGTGATGCTTTCTATCTCTTCCTGAATCTTTATTTTCAGTTCGCTGTGTCCTAACATATACCTTATCCTTCAGGAAACCTCAGAGGAAGGAATCTGGAGGCTAAGGTCCGGTGAATAAGGTGCCCACTCAAGATCGCATCTTCGGCTGATGATCCGCCTCTTGAAGTGATTCTTTAACAATTGGAGGCTGATATTAGCCGTATGAGGAGTGGCAGTCATGCTATATATGGTCCCCCCCTACAGTTGGTCCGGCCGGACCATGTACAGCGCCATGGATGGTCCCCTTTCGCCATATAATGTCCCCCCTCGGACCATGCATGGCGCCATGTATGGTCCGACCGGACCATGTTCAGCGCCATGGACGGTCCCCTTTGTCATATAATATACTTTTCGACTATTCACGGCGTCGCAAATTCATTCCTAGCATGCCCCTTGCTTACCTACTTCATCATCACTGGTTGCCATTATAAAATACAAATTAAAAAACTCTCATATGTAACCAAATAAGGGTTTTTATATACATACCTACTCGACCTAATTATTGAACCAGAGAACAATATTGAATGATGTATGAGTGAAGTGTTATATTATTATTTCTCTCTATTAAGGTTCTAAGCTTCATAAATTATTGTCACCAAATATTGGTTGGGCCTACCCCTATTTAATGTATTGCTAAATAGATTGATTGAGACAATATACGTACTAAAGTAAAAGTGCAAATACAATGCTACGAGAGCACATTTCATGTAATATTAATAGGGGGTCCATCCACGGCAAGGGGGGACCATCCACGGCTGCCGTGGATGATCCGGCCGGACCACTTACGGCGTGACAGCACCGTCCTGTTGAAACCGAAACCTACCAAGGTGTAGGAGTCTCCTGGAGCTCCTCCCCTGACCTTTATGCGCTCCGAGTTGATTGTTGTCACGGTACATACACGATCTCAAAAAAGAACGGTCCGACGATGCCTCTCACTGTATTGCTGCCCAAACTGTGACCTTAGCAGAGTGCAGAAGCTTATCTGTAGGACGCTGTGAACCCCAATACACGTTAGTTTTTGAGTCACCTGGTTATCCAAGTGGAAATGAGCCTCATCAGTCTTCCAAAGCAGCTCCAAGAAGGACTTCCAGTTTTCAATCTTCGACAGCAGAAGGTTAGCCATCTCCAATCTCTTATGCTTGTCAGCTTGGGTGAGAGTCTGGTGAGTCTGGATACGATAAGGAAACATTCCCAAGTTTTCTCGAGAACCCTCTGGAGGGTAGACCGAGATAATCTCATAGCCTGTGATCTCTTCCGTATGGATCTCTTCGTTGAGCTATAGCTCCACTAAGTTCTGACCTCATACGAAAATGTAGACTCATCATGGAATTATGACGTCATTATCACCGTTTTAATAATTAGAAATATCAAGTTTTCGACTTAACTCAGCCATTTTAGATTATACGTAGAAGGCTAAAATTTGATAGAATGTGTATTATCTCAAATATGATACAACTATCATCAAAAAATGATGTCTCATCATTCCGTATGTGACCTCATCATTACGCATCAAAATTGAAATTTGGTGATTTTTCGAGTGATATCGATTCTAATAGTAAGACTAATGTAGTATTTAGAAATGTTATCTACCCTATAATTAATCAATGTAAGCCTCAGCGCCCATAAGACATCCGCGCAGCGCAAGCAAGCCAAGCGCGCTTGTATGTATTCTTGTGAACCAACCCTACCCTTATCCAGGGAAATGAATTATGTTCCAGGGATCCAGGGATTTTGAGCTTTTAATTAACTAGCCTATAATAGTTTCCATTATTGTAAAATAGTTTATGGAATTTATTGAATAATTTTATGTTCACCTCATGATTTAGCAAGTCTTCAGGAATTCAGGAATCATTCCTGGATTACGAATTTCGAAAATTGCTCTAGAATTTTGATCAAGTGATTATTTAACGCGTTAGATGAGTTTATATATGATGTACCTAGTTTACTTGTCCATTTTGAAATCTTTAATAATATAGTTCGGCTTTTATTTAAAATCCAGGAAATTCCCTGGATCGCGAATTTCAAAATTTAAGTTGATTGATTCATGCTAATTTAGTCATCTTAAAAATATAATAACATCCAGGGATTTCACTCCTAAAATAGGGAGTATCTTCAAACGGTTGACATGGGATTTTTAGGGATGTAGATTTCGAATTATTTTTATTATGGGGACCTCACATTTCTTCTCCAGTTCTGATTTCATGATTCACCGTAGATGAATAACGTTTTTTAGTTGTGAATTATAAAACAATCAACCTCGCTTAGATAGAACGTAGGGCGACTCTGCGGAGACGCAGTATCCGCAAGCCGAGCAAGCGAAGCGCGCTTGTATATGTCATGGGGAAGCTTCAAATTTGGTGGAATTTGAAGTTCCCCCAAGGGAAATTCAAATTCCCCCAGTGGAAACTACAATTTTAATTTCCACTAGGGGAATTTAAAATTCCACCAAATTTGAAGCTTCCCCATTACATATACATAAAGATAAAAATATAAGCATAAAAATTTTTATTGGCATTACTAGGATACAAGTAACATATGAATGAATGTAGTGTATGTTATTATTTTAAACAAGTTTTTATTAAGAATCATCAAAATTTCAATCCAGAAAATAGTAAATTGCGATGGAAATGGATGCCACAGATGTTAGATGAATGATTTAGACACGAATTTAAATTCAGATACTCGGTACACTGCTTTGCCTAAAGAGCGAGATCCAGAAACACTGAATTTACCGTTCTCATTAGAACGAAATATCTGAAACTCATCACTAATCTGTAAATGAATTTTATCCCTACTGTCCAAGAATCCTGCATAAGATAAACAGAATACACCACTATTACCGTCTGGTTGCCAAATAATGAAATATCTCGAATTAAAAAAAGTGATGAAAACATTGCCATGTATATCAATGCGGATATTTGTAAAACCATTACAGTCATCGAATGGGAAGGTTATCTGCAAACTCCGTAGACATCGATCTGATGGAAGTGAGAATACACTTGCTGTAAATCTATGACATCGCAAACTAAGGACAGCCATTGTGTCATTCCTTATTTCAATATCCCTTATATACCCATAGTTAAATATGTCAGGTTCAAATTTCTTTATACGCCCTGATTCTTGTGAAAATATGTTAATTTCTTCTTTTTCATTGCTCGCTAAATAAATTCTCCCATCTAGTGAGCAACTCATGATATCAAGGCCAATATTCAGAGGCTTATCTATTTTAACACCATAATCAGATAATATTATTAATAGGGGGCGTGCTGAAATTACGATAAATTCATTCATGAATATTAATTTGCTGTCAGTATAAATGATTAGATCCCTGTCCCCTTGAGCTTGAGTAAGAGAGAAACGAGTTACTCTGTAACCCTCAAAAGTACAAATCTGAATTGCCACATTTCCTGTATTCTCACACGATAAAATTGATATGAGATGATGAGAAAGATTGAGTGATGTAGCAATTGATCCATGGATTGTTTGAAAACTTCTATAGGTTTTTTCAAAGGTCGAACTCAATATGTCGAGTCCAATCTTTTTCTTACTATTTATACTCCAAGAAAGATCCATTCGCTTCTATCTTATAAATTTCGTGAAGTATTGACGATCAATTTTGCTGAAAGAGTAATAAAAAGGATAATAGAAATATATGTCATATAATTCTAATACACACATCCCAAGTAACCAACCAAATGCTGGTCTGACCAGCATTTTTCAGTCCAAACCAGCATGACCATTTAATTTACAAATTTATTTTTTATTACTTCATACAATAAACAAATATAATAAAATTATTTTATTCACAAAATCAATCAACGGAGAATGTCGGATGAATATTACTTATCTACAAGCGCGCTTCGCTTGCTTGTGCTCCGCGGCTGGCGGACACTTTGTGTCCGCCGGAAGCTCCCTTCGGTCGCCTGAGGTCACATTGGTTAATTATAAGGGAGATAACATCACAAAATATGTCCATCTTAGTGTAAAAATCGATATCACTCGAAAAATCGAGGTAACAAATAGTACTCAGATCATGATCCAATAGTACCCAGATCATGATCCAATAGTACCTAGATCATGATCCAGTGTAGTACCTAGATCATGATCCAGTGTAGTACCTAGATCATGATCCAGTGTAGTACCTAGATCATGATCCAGTGTAGTACCTAGATCATGATCCAGTGTAGTACCTAGATCATGATCCAGTGTAGTACCTAGATCATGATCCAGTGTAGTACCTAGATCATGATCCAGTGTAGTACCTAGATCATGATCTAGTTTCATGATCTATAGCAGCGGATCTGAACCTGGGGTACCTGGGGTGAATTCAAACTTGTCAAAAATGTTTACTAGAACCTTAATACAATTATTAGTTATTGTTTGTTTAGTTTTTTGGGATAATAGTAGTAATAATTATCATTAATGACTAAGTTCAACAACATTGAGAGGGGTACATGAAACATCATGTTGACACCAAGGGGTACCCCTGATTGAAAAGGTTCAGGACCACTGATCTAGAGGTCAAGATCATTATCCAGTAGTATATGATTCACGATCTGTATAATTTCAACACTTACTATTAATTAACAGATGAATGCCAGCAAAATTAGGTCAATATTAAGATAGGTTAATATTAAGAATACATTTTTTATGTGAATTGAAGGGAATTCCCGTCTGGAAATGACACGAAATATTTTACAACGATTTTTACACTTTGGCATTCATCATTTTAAATGGTTGTTCTAGACAATAATCTCCGTGGTGAAATGGTATTCTATAGAAACAATAAGATATTATATTCAGTAGTACATACCAGATACCTATATGGTTATCTATGCTGTTACTTATATAAAGGAAGCCAGACAGCATACATACCATTTCTCCAGTGGTTTATTTCGTCGGTCGTCAAGCTCTTTGAGTCACACATGAGTGTATAAATGTAAATTTAACAAATCATTCTGATTTAATATAACCTCGTACGATATTCACGATGTCTGCTGACAAGCAATCAGATAAAGAAATTTATCTGACTGAACTCACACCTGTATCAACTAAAAGAAGACGCACAGAAGAGATAACTCTCTCTCAACTTCAAATCGAAGACTATCAACCAATTTCTAATCGCATCGACTCGCAATCTATCCGTAAGTTTATTCATTAAAAAATATTCCTTAGATGTTACACCATTGTAGGATATGGAATCTAAGTTAATAAATCAATCAAATAGGTGAGCTTAAGTACAGTTCTTATGAGCCTGAAGATACCACTGATTCTAGAATGGAACTACACATTCTGAACGTTGCTCCTGTAGACCGATATATACATTCTCTTCTGCAACATAACAAACTTTGGAGGCTTACAGGTACAGATATCATAGTCATGTGCGATTATGAAGATAATGAAGGTAGGATAGATTGCCTTGGTAAATTTCATCAACGATTCAGTACACCTTAATATTATTATTATTATTATTTCCTTTAGAAAGGCAAATACTTCGTCAGTTTGGGATTGTCATTGTCAAGTCACTCTTGTGTACAACTTGTCAGGATACTGAATGTTTGCATGCTAATGCCGCACAGCTATCGATTGATGACGAATTATTTCAAGAGGTTGGAGCAAAATATTGTGACGGATTGGATTGCTACTTTCTAACTGATAATTCAGTTATATTAATTGAAGATTCTATAATACATTCATTCAATTGCAAGGTAACTAAATGTTTTAATTATAGTATATTTAAATATTCAACATAATTTTCTTAATAAATTAAATATATTGTATAGGAAGGTAATTGCATAGCCTACTCTAATAATGCCTCACAGTAAAATAACCAAGGATGCGGTAATAGCCGAATAGATTAATACACGATTAGCCTAAAATCGTTAACCATGTAGGATAGGCATTAAGAATGTATTACCAGCGTATATAAACATGGCATCAAAGTACATTTATCCGTTGGAAAAATTTCGATTAGTCATCATATCATTGCGCAACAGGTCATTCTAAGCACTATTTTGGCAATTTTCTAAGCTGTTTTAAGCCTACTTCTAAATGTTATTAAGGTATAATTTTTGTGTAGAACTAAGATTAGTACGAGTTGATTTGAAAAATTTAGAATTTTTTAATGAAATGTTGCTACATTCCTACGTTGCTATGTTAAAGCATTTTGATCAGTTTGAGCCATATCCTGCAAACTGTAAGAACTAGGTCTTCAAATCTGATCGTATTTGATAGGCAATTGGCTACTTCCTATTAGGTAATAATACAATTTAAACTTCTAAATTAACAGACTACAGAGTTATGCGACAATTTAGTGTTTTGGTCACATTCTTAAAATCAACCCATAACTCAAAATTCGTTGAATTTAGAAGTTCAAGTTGTATTATCACCTAATAGGAAATAGTCCATTGCCTATCAAACACGATCAAATTTGAAGACCTAGTTACTACAGTTTGCACGAAATGGCCCAAACTGACCAAAATGCTTTACCATAGCAACGTGGGAATGTAACAACATTCCATTGAAAAATTAAAAAAATTTCAAATCAACTCGTACTAATCTTGGTTCAACACATAAAATCACATCTTAATACCATTTAGAAATAGGGTTATAACAGCTTAGAAAACCGCTAAAATTGTCCTTAGAATGACCTGTTGCGCAATGATATGATGACTAATCGAAATTTTCTCAACGGATATATGTACTTTGATACCATATTTATATATGCTGGTAATACATTCTTAATGCCTATTCTGCATGGCTAACGATTTTAGGCTAATCGTGTATTAATCCATTCGGCTACTACTTCATCCCTAGTCCATGATTTTCAGGTTACTGTGAGGCATTATTAGAGTAGGCTATGGTAATTGGTATTGCAGGACTTGTTTGAAACCATGCAATCGAAAATCATCTTTACTGAAGGTTTTACCGAATTCTATTCCTAAAAGTGTTGAGTACCATGAACAGAAATATGAAACGATTTCGAGTACTCCCATTCCATTATCTTTAGATGAAACTCTTTCTACAGTATATGATAATCAACTGAAGCACGGAATTGAATTGCCAGTTGAGATTGTGCCTGATAAATTGTTTTGTGCTAATGGATATTCCATTGATATTCCCAAACCAGCACGTCCAACTAAAGGAATTATTATTTACACTGAGAATGATGTAATTACCCTACCAGATCACCAGGGTGAGTACTACTAGCGTATATGCAATTTAACAAATGTAATGATACTACAATTAAATAAACTTCATTCCTAACCTATTCGTTTAGCATTCAATGCAACCTGCACAGGTCCTTGTAGTTGTACGGCAAGTTATGATGGCTCCTCGGACTTACTTCTGAACTTAAATAATCATTACTTTATTCACTATTCACTGTTATATGAATATAGTGAATTAATGACGATGTCTAGGATTCACACACTCCAAGTTTTTATCAGGTATATTTTTGTCTATTAGATTAGTGTAATATTTTTCAAATTACTACTATATTCAAAAGATCATTATGTATTTTTAGAGCAAAGAATCGGAAGCTACTACGCTTAGGCAGAAACGGAAAGATACATTACCACATTTTTCATCATGCATGGAACGCCTATCTTCGCTTAATTAATATTGATTACCAGAAAAGTTTCACATGCCCCATTTGTAAGGATTGTCCAGATGTAGTTATTTTTGATGGAGTAACTCTTGGCACTATCAAGGAAGTTCCACCTTACTCGATGCAGCTTGACGAAAATCAACTGATACCACCTGTTCCTCAAGTACTCCGTACATTTATTCCATCCAAAGCGAAACGGCAGGAAATTTTAGGATATTTAGAAAATGGGCTCCCTAGACGTGTATTTTCTGATTTTGTGCAGTCTCTTGAAATACCTCCTTTGGCTAATTATATCGAAACAGGCAGTATTATAGATGATACCAATGTAGTCGTTGGGGACAGACAGATCAAAGATGTTATCTACTATTTCACTAGAAACGATCCAATTTCAGGAATATTCCAATTTTCCATGCTAGAACAAGAAGAACTTAAAACAGTTGTTAAACTTGCCAAAGGAAAATGTATTCTAGAAAGTGATACTGTTGGAATTTACCGTAAAATGTACACCCTTAGCAGATTATGTCTATCTTTGGAATGTAGGAAGAAAACAGACTCCGTAGGCAATGCAATTCTGGCATTACATCCTAACGTTTGCTCTTTACTATCTTGGATAATGGAGCCTGTCTAGAAATATTATTCGCAACACCAACAAGAAAATTGATACCTTTCAAGCCAACTGATTCACTAGATTTCTCTTATTATTTTCCAGCATTTGAAACCCAGTACAAGTAAGTTTTATTATCTGACCTCAACGAGCATGGAATAAGTACAATCCAAATTAATCATTTTGTTTTCATAACAATATTACAAACATCCTTTAGACTACCATACTATGAAGAAGATAAAAGCCCGGTGATAAGAGGAAACTGCACGAAAAAGTTCCCCGAACACCATACATTGTCACCTGGAATGGTCATGATGAACTGCAAACATTATATTTGCTATGGATTTCATATTTTGAGGACAAAAGAGTCAACTGTATCCATTCTTCATCTCCTACTCACTAACTTCCGCATCCAACCTCGGGTAATCATATATGACAATGCATGCAACCTCCATAGAACATGTATGATCAGGTAAGTAGTACAATCATTTTAATTAATAAGAGAAACTGGCGACACTACGTAAGCCAAATTTTGTTTTTAGAGATCCAAGGGCATTTCAACACACTAGTTTCCTTGTTGATCGATTTCACTCTCGAAATCATCAATGCACTCCCTTATATTCGATGAGACATATCACAGATGACAAACTAAATCGGATAAATTCACAAGTGTGTGAACAGTTATTTTCAATTATCAGGAGAATTTCAAAGCAAATAGCCTACATGCGTTTAGAAAATGTATTCTACACTACCCGCTACTTCTTATCAATTATTAATCAAGATTTCAAGAAGAAGATTATTAAGTTACACTGACATATAAATGATATTCAATTTATCATTCAATTATATGTCTATCTTAAAAGTATATAGTAAAACTCATGGTTTTATTTGTTTATTTGTTTGTTTGTCCGAATTGGCATGAAGCTTCCTCAAGTCGCACAGCGTAATAAATGTAATTGAACTTTAGAAATGTGTATTGATCACGTAATAAAGTGATATATATTGATAATGTACGTATATAAATACCAAATGATGATTCATTTGCACCTGTAACATGTAAAACTAGATTCTGTATCATTTTCTTGTGCTACACATGACCTATGGTATACGGTCTGACATTTCAAGCACTTTAAAGTATGCTCGAATGCATCTTTGGGGAGTCTGCAAACACAAACTAACGAAATAGAGATATGTGTAGTTCTCCTCTTCAGAGCAGTCTTTACTTGAGTGCTTGGGAATTGAGTAAGGTGCATCGCTACAAAGCATTCTTTCAAATGCGCTCTCATTCTATTTTGGCGCCACTTCACTAGGGTTGGATTTCCCCCGATAGCTAGGGTTATACATACTACGGCTGCGAACAAACCGCAATCCGAACCACCTTGTTGCTGTTGAATTGGTTCTAAGTTTACATCAAGGTTGTTCGGAGCCTCCCTCCGGTAGAGTGACGCAAGTTGGATCTTCACTCTGTCACTAAGTGATCCATAATCCATTGAATCATACACAAATACTCTATTATTCGCGTCACTCCTTGACACGATCCAGTGAAGAGACCCGTCGTGATGGACTTGTAGACTTCCGGGAAGAGAAGGAGTGAAATGTCGTCCCTAGAGAGATATTTTGATAAGATCACTAATTTACATAATAAGGAAATTAATGAAAATGTTTAAATCGCACAAAATTTTGATTAAATATATAATCTTACTTGGCTTAGAATTGTGTCTTGTAATCCTCTCAAGTGAGGGAACTGGTTTAACATCAAGATCTAAGACGTCATCAGTTGTTAGGAAGAACTGAATTTAGAAACGAATCATAACGATATAACACTTACACTAAATGCATTCATTGTTACATCAGTTAGAAATGTATTAGAATGGCTCAGTTCATGTAAAATGACCTTCATGTCACTTTGAGATATTACTCTTCTAGAAAAAGGGTCTTTCAAAGTGATTATGGGATCTGAAGTGTGATCGGGTTGCTGAGGAATAGGTTCTGTAGCCGTGATGATATCTAAATGTATCGTTTGTTACTAATTATTTAATCCAACAATTGAATAACAAGAAAACTTTTTTAGACTAGAACTGGTACAAATAAATGAATACCTCAGAATTTAGAAATTTGTGAATTACCTAATGCCAATCAGATTGAGAGCGAAAATTTAAAAATTATAATGGATCGTCTATTCAAGCGCCTCATTCGACTTAGATCATTCTAAACCAAAGACAACTGAGGGACCGTATTACTAATCACTAAAGGCCTTTTTGGAGCAAGAACTACACCAAAATCCCTTGAAAACGAAATTTGATACTCAAATCTTCAAACTAATCGCCTTAAATGCAAAATAAGAAAAAACTGGAATCATTTTATTTTTATTAATATTTTTACCTTGTGAATGACTATCCTTAACTGGTGTATCAGGTATCTGAGGAAAAAAATACTTTGGAGATGGTGGTGGCTCTATATGAGACAAGCTTAGGTCAGAAACTGAAGAGAGAGTATCATCATAGGCGAACTCTAGATCGATCCGCTCTAGTATGGGCACATCAGAGGGGACGGGTTCTTCACACTCTGATGTGACAATTTCATCCAGGGTAGTTTCTATTTTTCTCTCTGGAGCTGGGCTGCTCCTTGGTGACCTATCTCGACAGTAATCCGGATTTATTTTTCCATTCTCGCTAGAATTATACGCCTCAAGCACTGCTGTTAAGGACTTGCGACTACTCGTCCGAACGTTTTTGAAAGGGTGTCCCTTTGGCCACCATTCGGGCTTCAGATTGCTGTCGCTCCAGAAGTTCCATCGTCCTAGAATAAATTTAATCATGGAGAACACAAAATAGGTATGTGTGTTGGTATTTCTAGAAATTCGATTAAAAAAACAGCCTGTACTTGTATATCGTAACATTGCTAGTGAATTAAGTTACCATTGATCTAAATCCATACTCATCATCATGATGAAAAATGAGGTAACAATTATTTCAATTGTCTAGGACAGTGGTTGCAATCTTTTTCATCCCAGACCTAAAGATTTGACGGTACACCCCCATAATTTCAGGGGACATGCCATTGGGAGGGCACAACAGATATTTATTATACATGTAATACCCCGAATGCACTCAAAATTTAACTGATACGCCAGATCTAAAATTCGCTCTCTACACATTTGGATTACCGAATTTTTAAGCTATCAACGCAACTTAATTCTCCAATGTTTAATATACAATCTGCCCTCACGATCTCGGCGTGTGTCACATGATTTTAGTTCACCCTATGGCCACAGAAATTGATTATTTGCTTTTTGAGCAAAAAAAAGTAGTAAGTATAATATTGAATCAGAGGTAGCAATAACACTCTCTACCTTATGATATAATTATTAATGCATGTCAGCCTAGGCACCCGAAGTGCCCGCCATCTGCGCAGCGCAAGTAAGCGGAGCGCGCTCGTTGTTAAGTATAGGATCACTGAAAGAATATCACATGTTTAGTGAATCCTACTTAAATAGTGTTGGAATACAATGCCCGAGCAAAGTTCATTAGCCAAAAGGAACTATTTTTATATAAAGGATAAGTCAACCGTACAATTTGGGGCGTAGGATGATGGCGAAATAAATAATTTAGAGAAATGAATAATTAATTAATTAACATACCAATTGATCGCTGTGTTATCCATCCCACCATGCGGCGAAGCGTAAAAACGTTCAATTTGGTGAACTCCTTGGTAAAGAGAGCCAACATTTCGTGGTCAAGTTCCGGTTTAGGTTGTGTTGGCTTGTGGAAAGAAGTTATTAGAGATTGCCATATTTCCTTTTGATGTTTCTCGGCAAAATTCTCGAATGGTTGGGCTCCTATTATGTTCAATTTGCCTTTCCATGTGAAGGTAGCACCAATGGACTCTCCTGTGGTCTTTGAGAATATGTCAAGAGCCTTTTGAAGGTACTGACGAGCATTTTCCTTAGTAACTCTCGGCATTAATTAACTAAAAACAATAAAAGAGAAGGGGTACTGTGATCTGAGATACGACTAAATTTTGAAGAGAATAACCCTTAATTTATAGGACAATTAATTTAAATCTTGGGAAGAACACCAACCAACATTTTTCTACTTGGGAGGTACAGCAACCAACATTTTTCAACTTGGGAGGCAGTTTATCAGCAGATCAACAAGTCAGATCATGATCTAGGTACCACACTGGATCATGATCTAGGTACCACACTGGATCATGATCTAGGTACCACACTGGATCATGATCTAGGTACCACACTGGATCATGATCTAGGTACTATTGGATCATGATCTGTGTACTATTGGATCATGATCTAGGTACTATTGGATCATGATCTGGGTACTATTGGATCATGATCTGGGTACTATTTGTTATAAGGAAAAATCACCAAATTCGTCAATTATAAAATTTTGATGCGTAATGATAGCGTCATAACAAAGTGATGAGTCATCATTTTTTGATGATAGTTGTATCATATGTGAGGTATGTTAGTATACAGATTCTATTAAAATTTAAGCCTTCTATCTCCTATAATGGCTGAGTTATGCTCGAATAACTGTATTGCTTAACTTTTAAAAATATGACAATGACGTCATAATTCCATGATGAGTCGACATTTTGCTCTGAGCTCAGGGGTCTTATTCACTAAGAAAACTTAAGATTTGCTTAACTTTATATAACTTTATATAGTGGAAATTTTGAAGAGTTGCATTACGATTTGGGTAAATAGATGTTCAATGATTCCAATAGAAATATAAACTACCTAAATACTGGAAATATTCCAAGTCACTCTCGAAATATTCGTGATGTCATACTTAAGTATTATGACGTCATACTTAACTTAAAATATTACGTAACTTTCTGAAAAGTTTAACAAATGAGTCAACATTTGTCAAGCATTTCAATTGTACCACTTAAAATTAATAGAGTATGAAATATATTTGAATTCTTTAAAAATCTCTTCTAATTTTGAAGATTCAAAAGTTTAGCAAATCTTAATTTTTCTTAGTGAATAAGGCCCCAGAACTTACTGGAGCCATAGCCAAAAGACTCCCACATGCCAAAAATCAGCTTTCTACGCCTGGCAGTTTCTTCAATCAATTCGTTACAGATATATACATATATATATACAAACATTAATCGAGTTATAATAGTAAGGATATATATATATATATATATATAAATATACATTAATCGAGTTTTAATAGTAAGGATATATACAGGAGAAGTAATAGCTAAAAAAGATCGCAATCATCCATTTAATTTAAAGGTAAATGGATGTCGCCGATCCTCACTCGATCGTCAAAATAGGATCGCGATCGTAATCGAACGATCCTAACGCCCTAAATATAGGTATGATAGTGTCAGAGTTGGACGTACTACGTTTTTCAAATATCATTTTTGACGTAGCACCATCAGTTTGCTTCTGCAGGGGCAGCTTGATATTAACTATTTAATGAGAAATGGACAAACAAATTTCATATTTCAACTGAAAATAATATAATAATATAATAAGGGTTTTTCTAAACAGCAACCTAGGTTGCTACATATAACAGCTCAAGCAACCTAGGTTGCACAGAGCTTAGTATATAGCAATCTATGATAAAAATATTACCGCTTTTATTCATAGATTAATATTATTACTAATAGGTATGCCGTTATTTTATTTCATTAAATTTTCATCTTACTATAAAGTTAATAGTAATAATAAGAATATGGAGTAAGATACATTTATTAAGCGCAGATTACATGCTGATATGTTCAAAGTGCACTGTACAATGAATTAAGGAGTGTCTCGTGCAACATGTGTGCTATGTATATTGCATTTTCATGGACTAATCGCAAAATATGAGTTTTCAGACTTTTAAAGAGAGTACAGTTGAAACCGGGTTTTTTTGACACTGGGTTTTTTTGACAATCGTATTTTTTGACATATTTTGCTGCAGATTGTTTTTTTCATGTATCTACTATAGAATTTCCATCGAGTTTTTTTGACACTGGGTTTATTTGACAATCGGTATTTTTTGACAATTGTTGGTGTAAAAATCTGAGTTTTATGTACAGTTGACACCGTGTTTTTTTGACACCCAATTTTCAGCAATTAGTTCATGACATCCATAACAAAACAGAAACGTCTGACACTGACGGAAAGGCACGAGATAGTCCTGCGTCTCGACAAGGGTCACCCTCTGACGGCAATTGCCAATGACTACGGAGTCAAGAAATTAACCTTTACATACTTAATAATTCTTACTATGACCTCTAAAATATATTTTCTTCGTAGTGGGATGCGCAACACTGGGTTTTTTTGACAATCGGTTTTTTTTGACATTTTTTCGTGCAAATGGGGTGTCAAAAAAACCCAGTTTCAACTGTAGTGAATTGAGCATTCTGGATATAGGCTGGAAGGTTATTCCATTCAACAGTAGCATCAAAAGAAAAGGACCAATCAAGGTTTTTGAGGATTTAATGGATGGTTGAAGGAGGTAGCATTCGAAGATCTTAGATTACGGTTGGACTTTTTGGACTTTATTGGACTTTATTGTTGGACTTTATTCCTCAAAAATAGGTTCCAATAAAAAATTAAATATAAATATAAAATAGACAATGTAATGAAATATACTTTTACGTATGATATTGATATTGGTTAATATCTATGAATAAAAGCGGAAATACTATTTCTCACAGGTTGCTACATACCAAGCACCAAGTAACCTAGGTTGCTGTTTAGAAAAACGATATAATAATATAGCCGAATCATATTAATTCCATTCAATGTAGTAACTTGATATTAATACAAGTATAATTATCAGATTACACGTCTGAAAGAGAAAAGTAGGCTATGTTAGTTGAAAATCTGAATACTTTACAAGGTCGGCTGAAGCAGCTCTAAAGTGATCAGGCCCATTGCTTCACCATCCCTATAGTGCTCAGGCCTTTTAGTATTATGCCTTAACGAGCTATTAAAAACGTTCATCCGTATGCGGATAAAGTTCATCCGCATGCGGATAAGGCTTATCCGCATGCGGATATACGTTCATCCGCATGCGGATTAGGCTTATCCGCATGCGGATATCGTATGCGAATTGCGAGAATGAAAATTAAGCAATAAAAAAGAAATTTTGGAATAAAAAAGGGACACATATATAGTTAGCAAGGTCCTGGGACAAATTAAACGTCCCCAGAGTAGTTATGGACAAGGCCTTCAGACATGGGGCAGCTGGGGCTGCCATTGCCTCTCCACTTTTGACGGAGCATCTGATGGGTAGCTCTGGGAAGGTTAGTTAGTAGGCCTGGGAAGATTAGCTGCTAGGCCTGGGATGGCTGGCAGGTATGCAGAGGTACGGTTGGGGGGGTTAATGGGTAGGCAAAGCAGCCTTGACAGCAACAATTTGAGGAGCTTCCGACGGCACTGGTTATAGATGAGTGTAGGCTATTTCAGGCCAAAATTGGTCCCCCTGGCTAAATTTTGTCCCCCTAGCTAAATTTGGCCACCCGGACCAGTTTTGGCTGCCAAAATTCGCCCGGGATCAGTTTTAGCTGCCAAATCTAGTCCGGAGGACCATTTTTAGTGCAGTTTCTGCAGAAAAATGCCCATATGGCAAGGACGGTGTACCACAGCCGTCCATATGTATGTATCTCCGTACGCTGCGAAATTTGAGTTTTCAAAAATTTAGTAGTCCCGATGTATTACAATATTCATATCTTACATGCCAAGTCAGCTGCACTATCGGTCATACATTTTTTTAGCATGAACAATGCCAACTTGAGCCATGATAAAAGCGGGGCGCAGCATTGAAGTTTGCGGGAAATGGCGGAACGCAATAGTAAAACTTCTACATACTTGTAGAATAAAAAAAGTGGACAGAATAAAACTTCATATAAAGGCGAGACGTTCATAAAAATTAGCTCAACAGAAGAATGCAAAGATCGGGACGTCCAGTCAAAAACGTGCAGTTGGCATGTATATGAATAGACTCCCTATTCTATGAATGGATTCCCTATTCTATTAATAGAGACCTCCTAGAGTGAATGTAATGTCATCACATCCTATGAGGAGAGGACTACTTTAGTGTACGTAATTAAATTACACAAAAATTTAACCCGGACCATTTTTTTCGTGACAGGCTCAAGTAGAGTTGGTGAGGCCCTGGTTCTACCAATAATATTTAGGGCATTAGGATCACGCGATCATTGACCGCTTGATCACGATCGCGATTCTATTTTGACGATGGAATGAAGTCAGATCCTTGGAGATTATGAACTTTTTTAGCCTGATCATTTTTCTAATCATTTTGAGGAGATTTGTGTCATCTTTTCTCCTCACCATCATTGATTTATTCTATTTTTCTATACTGTTGTCATTTTGAGTCTTTTCCATATCCATTAAAAAAACTTGAGTTCAGTGCATTCAAATTCTCCCTCCCAGATTTTGAGAAAAATTTGAGTTGGGGGTATCCCTCCCCCCGGAATTGGATAATCCCAGGCAGTATTATGACAAATAACAAATCCATCTTTCAGTCAGCACCAGGTTCATCACTCGCAATCTGCCGTCTATAGCTCTTGTTAGTAAGATGCTAAATGTAAGCAGTATTATCTAGTCAAATTTAAAGGTGCCACAATTTGAGCATGCCCAATTTACGGGACGGGACGGGACAATCCCGGAAAGTCTAGATGCCTAATTTACGGGACGGGATGGCATCTCGTCCCGTAAATTAGGTACCTAGATTTTCCGGGATGGTCCCGTCCCGTCCCGTAAATTAGGCATGCCCCACAATTTGCAGATGTTGCATTGTTTCATTGGTGCCGACTTGCTTTATTTCTGGGATACGGAAAATGTAGTGAACTGAAATAATATCACTCCTTTTATCCAGGGAATGAAAGGTTCACGAACAAACTTATCAATTAAACTTGAACTGAACAAACTGAACGCAAGACTCTTAAGGGATTTACACTGAACGAACTGAACGAACACCAGCGGTTGCCAAACGGCAGTTGAACGTGAACTGAACGAACTGAACTGAATAATTATAAATATTTATTCATACGAGGGTCAATCAATATGTTTTGAGCCTGGAGTAGTTGCTTCATTTGATTTTGTTGAAAATTTCTAGGATTATTCACCTACCTATTATGTATTATCTTTGACTTTGAGTTTGATTTCAATCGGACAAGTTTCTAAAATATTGTGATGAAGAAATTTTCTAAGATATTTTGTATTAGCATATATGAAAACACAAACACAAGTGTTGAATTGGGATCTTTGAACATTTATAGAATCCCCCCGGATTGTGAATATATCGCATCATTGATAATATTGAATTATCAAAAGTTTGTTCCCAACTATCATTTTTCCATAAAGAGAATAAATAAAATTCCATAGGAAATGGCTTGCAAATGTGTCGGAGTCCACAAGGACACTCCATTATATGTGGCATAATATTTGAGAGACTTGTCCAAACTAACTCAAAGCCAAAGATACAAGTAATAATAGGTAGATGAATAATCCTAGGAATTTTCAACACAATCAAATAGGAGCAACTATTCCAGGCTCTCAAAACTTTTCGAGTGACCCTCGTAATATAGAAATAGATCATTAAGGGTGCTAATTCCAGACATCCATCGTGGACTCATGTCTGCTTGTTGCACTTAATACCACGAAGATCTTCCGACATCATCGCGCGGGCGGAACGACACAGTCCAGAGGTGAACAAACTGAACAAACTGAACGAACGCTAGTGGAGTTGAAGCTAGGTGGTGAAAGTTATTTTCGTTTCGAACGTGGTAAACTCAATCTGTTCTAAAAAAAATCCTCAAACGGGAGCAGAATGATTAACCAGGGAGAGAAACACCACGAAACAAATCCTATCACGGGTCACAACCAGGGTATTATACAGACCTCTAGAAATACGCTCCTAATCCCAATCTCATACATTTGCATACGCCTAAATCGATAAATAACATTATAATACAGGGTAAATTGAGTAATATTCTAAATTTTCACGCTCCTAAACACTCTCGGGCTTAAAATCATACGCCTAAAGGAGCGTCTCGCGCTCCTAAATAATCATTTGGTCACAACACCAAGCTTGTAGTATGAGGATGCTTTAAGGCGGACCTGGGGATGCGTTGTAAGCCCTGAAAGCTGACAACATTGTTTCAAAATGTCAAATTCTTCCTGATTTAGTCTATGTATGTAAATGCAATATTTATCACAGAACTTAGTTGATTAAATCCTGATAGGGGTATGAAACACAGTAAACTGAATTAATAGATTCTGAAACAACATTAAACCGAGGATGGGAGGGATTAATCGAATATCAATGACCTTATCCTTAGACAAAACCTTATTCTCATAGATCACTTACGAGTAAAAGACATTTATGAAATTAATACCAGGAGGAACCTAAAAATTTCCAGGGAGTGGCATTGTCCTCCTTTTATGACACCTCCTCTCCCATGGCGACGTCTCTATTCTAAACTTCTCATACATACACATATACGCAGTGAATTGCAGATATTCATATGTTTAATTTAAGCAAAGTATTGTAACAACATTATAATGTAGATTGTATTACGTTCTGCGCCAAGTAAGAGTTCCTGCTTGGCGAAACAAAGTTGGAATAATTAGTATTTTTTGAAATATTTCCATTTGGCGCTGCGCAAAGTAGAAAATAGGAATATATATTTCATTCAAATACTGTTAAGGTGACAAATTTATGTATCTTTTGAAAATCATGCAGCGAGAGAAACGGATGTACCATTATTTGGCAAATAGATTCCATTCATTCCATTGGTTGCCAAAATGATGTTACCGAAAAAATACAATTTAATTGACAGAATAAGATTACATCCGTCTCTACAGTGCTTTATTTTAATTATTTATTTACGCATTCAAAATTGCCCATCTTTGAGACTTTCAAACCAATTCTTTATTTCCATGTAAATATAATCCTGTACAACCTAACATAGGTCATTGATCATTATATAAGATGGTGACTAATGACACAAAGTTGATAATGTCATTCTTAACAATAACTATTCGAGTTAAAAGATTCAAACTGAGAAATTTCAGTGTATAACTAACGAATTTGAGATCAGATATCAAGTATCTCTATGATTTGATTGCAAAGTCTGTCAAAAATAGGGCTATTTTAATAGTATTTATACTTTTCTTGATTAACAAAATAAGTTCCCATACTTTCCATATGCAACCCCGAAATAAATTGTAAATACAGTGGAACCTGTATATAACGGCAACCTAAGAGACTGGACAAAATTGGCCGTTATACGCAGGTGATTGTCGTAATCCTCAAAAGGTATCAACGTAGTGCAATAATAACAAGCTTTTAGGAATCTGTTCCTTGAAGTAATTACATGAAACTTGTTTATCGTTCATAACAAGTCCTGTAATGAACACATAAAAAGGTGAAAAAGGTGATGGCCGTTATACACAGTTTTAGGGTCAGTAAGGGACTACAAACGGGTGGCCGCTGGCCACGTTGAGCAGGTGACCGTTATATAGAGTGGCCGTTATAGCAGGTTCGACTGTAAATGTAATTCCTACTTTGTGCAGCACTAAGTGGGAATATTTCAAAAACTCAAACTTTGTTGCGCCAAGTAGGGATATTCTTACTTGGCGCAGAACATTACTACGACAGGAAGGCATTAATGCGGGTCTTGCTCTTAGAAAGGTCTCCTTTATTAAATGTGAAGCTATGATGCTACGGTTTTAGTCGAAACATAGGATATCCAGGCTTATCCCCTTCCCCTACCTTTACGGGGGGCATGGTTTCTGAAATAAAGTCCTAAAGTTGCTTTCTACTTTTGTATGGATTTTTAAGCACAACAATGGATGAATAACAAGAGAAATTAGATCAAAATTATCGTTTATAAATTGTTAAAATATATGTAAATTGATATTTCAGCAAACATAAAATTGTCAAAATAAGAATTTTAACGAGTGTCAACCGTAACTTTTTTTGTTCATTTATAAATTCGCGCCAAATATAAACAGTAGAAATAAGCAACCTTGCACATTCAATTAAATAGTGCTACAATTGTAGTTTAATTTCAAGATATGCAGCAAAGCATAGCATTCTATATACTAAGGCAATGGCAGTCACCAAAAAATTAGTACCATGGATTGGTTAAATACTTCAAAACCAATAATTTTGATATTGCAGATATTTCAATTTTCCTTTAATTTAGGCATTCACCCACCCTGACAAACTAACTATTATGTCAGAAGAATGCAGAGGTTGGCATGTATGCTTTCAGTACATTATAAAACAGTCGACTCCGCAATCCATCCTTGCCAAACGATTCTATAGGTGATAACAATCGAAGTTAAAGTGAGGGAGCACCGCTCCCCCTACACTACACCCCTGATCTCCTTTATTAAATGTGAAGCTATGATGCTACGGTTTTAGTCGAAACATAGGATATCCAGGCTTATCCCCTTCCCCTACCTTCTTGGTTTAAGTTACAACCAATTTTTCTGAAATACTACAATAAACAGCACATTTGCTTAAAAACAATTAGCCATGCGCCAAAGTTCAATCAGTGCTTGTCCTAAAGTATTTTTACTATATAATTTCCGGCACTAGAAAACTACTACTTATTCTGATAGCTGAGGTTGTAGGTATTTCGAATTTTAGTTCTTATTTTGAATTTTACTACTACATCAGCTCTCTTACAGTCGAACCTCATTAATGGCCAATTGACCACTTAATAAGACGGGCATTTGCACAGAATACCGCCTATGTCATTTTACAATACCTGTTCCAAGCGATAATCATGCCCGGCGCCACGTATTATAATGTGCGGTCACAGACTAACTTAGTGTGTGTCTGGACACACAAAGACTATACATTATCAGTTAACCTTGAATACAATAAACTAACCTAGGTATCCAAGCACCGCATCATGTCCTGCCTTTGAGGCAGTGGGTGTTCGGACACCCAGGAAACTTTGTTGCGCCGACCCTGATGATCATATATATATTTTGTTACAGAATGTGTAGCCTTGTGGATAGTTAATGAGATAGGTGATTCCAGAAAGAGAACCAGTATATTTAATTGCTAAATTTACAACCAGTTCCTTGGTGCGAAAATAGATCTAAGTCATGAATACCTGTAGAATACCACATATCTTAAAATGATTTAATTTAGTAATTATTTGTTTCCGCATGCGATACCCGCATGCGGATAGACGTATATCCGCATGCGGATAAGCCTTATCCGCATGCGGATGAACGTATTTAATATATGGCCTTAACATAAGTGTTCAGGCCATGGCCTGACTGGCCTGACCACTTCCGCCGGTACTGCTTTAGGATGGTGGAATTATTAATAATAAATCAGGCACTCAGTAGATTAGTGTTTAATACGAGTATATGAAGGATAATTAATCTCATTACTCAGATTTTATTCAAGGACGGCATAACTTTGGGGCATATCATATTTTAAAGGATGGGAGGACAGTCCCAGGATATATAGATATTTATTTTTCGGGACAGGACGTCCTGGAAAATCTAGACACCTAATTTACAGGACTGGACGAGTCAAGAGGCCTAATTTCAGGAGAGGGGGCGGATAAAATACCTTGTAATTTCTATCCCATTACGGGAATTAAAGGGACGGTCCCGGAAATTAGTCATGTCCTAACTCATGTTATAAACTTATTTGATTGCATTAATGTATATAGTTCATTCACAGCAATCAAACTATTAGCAACTGCCCGCAGGTAATGATAATCATTTAAAATTAATGTATAACCAAGTTCACCTATTTTGAAAGAATTTCGTTTGTTTATAGGCGAACCTATCTTGATGTGGCATGTATTGTATGTACAGTAATGGTCACTTATTGTGAACCACCAGGGGACCAAAAATCTGATCATAATAGAGATACAGTCAGAGTCGCTTATTATGAACCCGCTTAATATGAACATTCGTTTATTATGAACTAATCTCCTGGTCCCAATTTCATTTTTTAGATAGGATTTCAATGGAATTAAGTTCGCTTAATATGAAGTATCTCTATTATGATCAGATTTTTTGGTCCCCTGGTGGTTCACAATAAGCGACCATCACTGTACTTCATAATAAACGACTCTGACTGTATAAATATGCTTGGGTCTTGAATGAAACTTGTATTAATTAAATAATTTCAGTCAATCCACACTATTATATCATGATCACACGCAAGCATGGAATATCAGTTTAATAAAATAATACAAAAATGAGACAAAATACATTATGAGGCAGAGAATATTTGAAGAGAGAAACCTTTATTTAATGACAAGCAGGCGATCTTGTTGTGTTTTAGTACAGCGATGCCTGGTCGGATGATTAAACATCCCAGGTTCATGTCCGTACTTACGTACCTAGAGTATATAGCAGCTCTCCTTAAAGAGAGAATACATTGAATTTCGAGATTTCTATTCAGTATTTGAATTCTGTCCTTGTCAGTACTTGGCATATAGAAGTATTGATTCGGAGAGATGGCAATATTGTGTGGAATTTTAAAATTTTCATGTCCTAGTATCATATCTACTCTTTTTATCATAAACAGCTCTGGTAGTGAGAATATGAATATAGCATGATGTCCCCAGTCTGTAACATAGACACTTCTTTCATGAACTAATACGCTGTATGGACTATCGAGGTGTGAATCCCCGAATTGTTTTAGGAAATCTCCGTTTTCGAAGAACATTAGGATGCGATGGTTACCAGTATCGGACACATAAATATGTCCTGTCTTCTTGGATAAAGATACCTCTAGGCATAGCATTATATACAGTAAGGCAATGGAGCTCCCTAAATTCTTTGGACCAGCGATTGGTTAGTATATTCAGACGAGGCGCATGCATTTGAATAGAATAAACCCCAGGTCTTTGATGGGTTTTAATTAATAAGGAGATCTATTTAACAAACAGTAGGTTTATGCATGGCTATAATATACATTCAACCATGGGCGGCGCGTAATGGAGGCTTGGTGAGGCTTAACCTAACTGAAGGGTTTTCAAGTTAATCGAAGATATGGTGATAATAATTATCCCACAAATTAATCAAAATATTGTTGCATTGAACTGAGCTTCTTGGAACTGAAACATGATTATATCATATATTAAATACGTTCATCCGCATGCGGGTATCGCATGCGGAAACAAATAATTACTAAATTAAATCCTTTCAATATGTGTGGTATTCTACAGGCGTTCATGACTTAGATCTCTTTTCGCACCAAGGAAATGGCTGTAGATTTAGAAATTAAATACCGTATACTGGTTCTCTTTCTATAATCATCTATTTCATTAACTATCTACAAGGCTACACATTCTGTAACAAAATATATATGATCATCAGGGTCGACGCAACAGGGTGTCCAGGGTGTCAGGACTCCGGACACCCTGGACATGATGCAGTGCTTATAAACCTAGGTTAGTTTATTGTATTCAAGGTTAACTGATAATGTATAGTCTTTGGGTGTCCGGACACCCACTAAGCTAGTCGGTGATCACACTTCATAATACGTGGCGCTGGGCATGGTCATCGCTTGGAACAGGTATTCTGCGCAAATGCCCGTTTTATGAAGTGATCATTAATGAGGTTCGACTGTAAGAGAGCTGATGTAGTAGTAAAATTCAAAATAAGAACTAAAATTCGAAATACCTACAACCTCAGCTATCAGAATAAATAATAGTTTTTCTAGTGCTGGAAAATGATATATTAAAAATACTTTAGGGCACGCACTGATTGAACTTTGGCGCATGGCTAATTTTTTCTAAGCAAATGTGCTGTTTATTGTAGTATTTAAGAAAAATTGGTTGTAACTAAAACCTAGACGGGATGGGAAGGGGATAAGCCTGGATATCCTATGTTTCGACTAAATCGTAGCAGCATAGCTTCACATTTAATAAAGGAGATACACTTCTAAGAGCAAGATCCAGATTTCATGCCTTACTGGAGTCGTAGTAATGTTCTGCGTAAAAATGTCCCTACTTGGCGCAATAAAGTTGGCAATATTCCTACTTAGTACTTTTTTTTTGCAATATTCCTACTTAGTACTGCACAAAGTAGGAATTACATTTATTTACAATTTATTTCGGGGTTTATTAGTATTATCGGGGTTGCACATGGAGAGTATGGGAACATATTTTGTTAATCAAGAAATGTATAAATACTATAAAATGGCCCTATTTTTTACAGATTTTGCAATCAAATCATAGAGATACTTTATATCTGATCTCATTCGTGAGTTATACACTGGAATTTCCCAGTTTGAATCTTTTAACCCGAATAATTATTGTTAGGAGTGACATTATCAACTTTGTGTCAATATCGCCATCTTATATGATAATTATGGTTAATGACCTATGTTAGGTTGCACAATATTATATTTACATGGAAATAAAGAATTGATTTGAAAGTCTCAAAGATGGGCAATTTTGGATGCATAAATAAATAATTAAAATAAAGCACTATAGAGACTAAAATGAGTATTTCCCGATGTCATTCCGATATTCACATTTCATGTTCCTTCGAGTCGCTTCATGGAGCAGGCACTATCGGTCTGTCGGTCGACATTTTAAAATTCCCCCTGGCATTAATTTCATAAATGCCTTTTACTTGTAATTGATCTATGAGAATAAGGTTTTGTCTAGGTCAGATATATGCGATTCATCCCTCCCATCCTCGGTTAAATGCTGCTTCAAAATCTATTAATTCAGTTTCCTGTGTTTCGTACCCCTATCAGGATTTAATCGTTCTGTGACAAATATTGCATTTATATACATAAACTAAATCAGAAGAATTTGACATTATGTAACAATATTGTCAGCTTTCAGGGCTTACAACGCATCCCAGGTCCGACTTAAAGCATCCTCATACTCCCAGCTTGGTGTTGTGTTCCATCATAGGATTTATTTCGTGGTGTTCCTCTCCTTGGTTAATCATTCTGCTCCCGCTTGAGGAAATTTTTAGAACAGATTGAGTTTACCACGTTCGAATACGATATAAGATCGCCAAAGAAGGAAGATAAAAGTAGGGAATGAAAGGTTTACAAACGGACTGAATAAACCGCAATTCAGTTCATTTCAAATTGACGCACGTTCAGTTCGTTCACGTTCACTTCAACTCCACTAGCGTTCAGTCCAGTTTGTTCACCTCTAGACTGTGTCGTCCCGCCCGCGCGAAGATGTCGGAAGATCTTCGTGGTTATTAAGTACAACAAGTAGACATGAGTATACGAGGGATGTCTGGAATTAACACCCTTAGTGATCTATTTCTATATTATGGATAAATATTTATCATTATTCAGTTCAGTTCATTCAGTTCACGTTCACTGCCGTTCGATAACCGCTGGCGTTTGTTCAGTTCGTGCAGTGTAAATCCCTTGAGAGTTTTGCGCTCAGTTCGTTCAGTTCAAGTTTAATAAGTTCTTCGTGAACCTTTCATTCCCTGGATAAAAGGTAGTGATATTATTTCAGTTCACTACATTTTCCGTATCCCAGAAATAAAGAAAGTCGGCACCAATGAAACAATGCAACATCTGCAAATTGTGTCACCTTGTGAAATTTTACTAGATAATATGTACTTGCTTACATTAAGTATCTTACTAACAAGACTACGTATAGGCTATGGACGGCAGATTGCAAGTGTTGAACTTGGTGCTGACTGAAAGATGGATTTGTTATTTGCCCTAATACTACCTGGGACCATAGGCGCCGAACCCGGGGGGCTGGGGGGCCTCGAGTCCCCCCCTGGATTCGAAGGTGGCCCATAGACGCAATACAAAATTTAGGGCTGAGCCCCCTTGGAACCCCTCCCAGTCCCTTCTAGGTTTTAGTTGCAACCAATTTTCAGATATCCTGCAATAAACAGCACATAATCTAAGAGGCAATCAGTGCATGCGAAGGTTTTTTTATGGATCTGGAAAATACTCAAATTGACAACAGCTTAGAAAAATAGAATAAGTCAATGATGGTGAGGAGAAAAGATAATACAAATCTCCTCAAAATGATTAGAAAAATGATCTAGCTAAAAAAGTTCACAATCTCCCAACCGATCAGTCAAAAAAGGATCCGACTTCATTCGATCGTCAAAATAGAATCGCGATCGTGATCAAGCGGTCAATGATCGCGTGATCCTAATGCCCTACAGATTATTGGTAGAGCCAGGGCCTCACTAACTCTACTTGAGCCTATCCTCATCTATAACCAGTGCCGTTGGAAGCTCCACAAATTGTTGTTGCCATGGCCCCCTTGCCTACCCATTAACCTCCCCCAGCCGCACCTCTGCATACCTACTAGCCGTCCCAGGCCTACTACTACGTAACTAACCTTCCCAGGCATACTAACTAACCTCCCTAGGCATACCCATCAGATGCTTCGTCACAAGTGGGGCGGCCATGCCCCCCCCCCATGTCTGAAGGCCTTGTCTATAACTACTCTGGGGACGTTTAATTTATCCCAGTACCTTGCTAACATGATATGAGTGTCCATTTTAAATTCCAAAATTTCTTTTATTATTACTTAATTTTCATTCTCGCAATTCGCATGCGATATCCGCATGCGGATGAACGTTTTTAATAGCTCGATTATATTGTATGGTAGATTATCGTTGACCCATTAATTAAAGTTCTGATTGGGGATAATTATATAAAAACTTGCGTTTTTCTATATAAGTATTCTCTCCAAATTATTTTTATAATGATATACTTTTTTATCCTTACTATTAAAACTCGATTAATGTTTGTGTATGTATATACGTATATATATATAGAGAGAGAGTATATATATCTGTAACGAATTGATTGAAGAAACTGCCAGGCACAGAAAGCTGATTTTTGGCATGTGAGAGTATTTTGGCTATGGCTCCAATAAGTTCTGAGCTCAGTAATTAGAAATTTCAGTTCTTCGACTATCAGCCATTTTGGGTCATAAAAGGCTTAAATTTTAATAGAATGTGTATATTAATATACCTCACATATGATACAACTATCATAAAAAATGATGGCTCATCACTCTGTTATTACGTCATAATTGCGCATCGAAATTTTAAAAAATGACAAATTTCGTGATTCTTCGGGGGATATCGATTATAACAGTAAGGCAGACGTATTTAGTGATGTTACCTCCCTCATAGTTAATCAATGTGAGCCCAGGCACCCAAAGGGCGCCTCCGGCGGATACAAAGTGTTAGCCAGCCGTGCAGCGCATGCAAGCGAAGCGTGATGGTAACTTTATAAAACAGGGGTGAGAAAATTTCCTAAATTTCCACAAAAAAGGGCTCGTTGCGCGATATGATGATGACAATGCACATTTTGATTATGGATTCGGGTACTCAAAGTTTATTTGAGCGCGGCAGTGCCTTATATATATATATTGCTATGACTGTACGTACTTATTTAAATAATAATAATTATATTTGAGTTACTAATAGATCCTTGCCCTGTCCCAAGCCATGGCCTACTTAATATACGGCTATATATGTCACCGAGAAGGCCATAAAACGAAGAGGCCAGTTTTAACAAAGTCAAAATTTAATTAGACCGATAAATCAAAAACCGCTTCCGATAGACATTTAAAATATATTATTACCATATACAAACATTATATCAGAGTATCCAATTCCGCTGTCAAAAATTTGATATGTCATTATGTGATTGCGCAATAGGCTCTTTTTAGAGAGGAAAATGTTGCTGTTCTAGCTCATATTAACCATCGTTATCTGCATTTCTAATGCTTGATTTTTTGATAGAGCAACAATAGGAAGACCTCAAGCCAAAAAATCTGAAAATTTTAGTTAGAATGTCTATGCATTCCTCAGTTGCAATGGAAATAAAGAATTACATGTTTAAGTCTTAACTCGAAAAGTATAGATCGTAGACACTAAGAAATTATGCTATTTAATCCGTAATCTATTACTTCCTATATGAGAATAATACTATTCACATGTCTATTTTCAATAAGTTCTGAGTTATCTAGGATTTTATCATGATCTATAGAGAAGTAATGAGATGTGACAAAATCCTAGATAACTCAGAACTTATTGAAAATAGACATGTGAATAGTATTATTCTCATATAGGCAGTAATAGTTCACGGATTAAATGGTATAACTTCTTAGTGTCTACGATCTATACTTTTCGAGTTATGGCTTAAACATGTAATTTTTTGTTTCCATAGCAACTAAGGAATGCATAGACATTCTAACTAAAATTTTCAGATTTTTTGGCTTGAGGTCTTCCTATTGTTGCTCTATCAAAAAAATCAAGCATTAGAAATGCAGATAACGATGTTTAATATGAGCTAGAACAGCAACATTTTCCGCTCTAAAAAGAGCCTATTGCGCAATCACATTGATGATATATCAAATTTTTGACAGCGGAATTGGATACTCTGATATAATGTTTGTATATGGTAATAATATATTTCAAATGTCTATCGGAAGCGGTTTTTGATTTATCGGTCTAATTAAATTTTGACTTTGTTAAAACTGGCCTCTTCGTTTTATGGCATTCTCGGTGACATATATAGCCGTATATTAAGTAGGCCATGCCCAAGCAAAGTAAAAATTATCCCCACTGAAACGCATTTCACAATTTTTGACCTGCAGACTTATGAAATACCGATAAAATGGATTATTTTCACGTTCCCCCATGCTCTAACCCTATATTATAAAAATAAAAATTTTCATTTTAGGTAGCGACTAGCCTATTTACCTCATTAGCTCTGTGCATGGTATTCTGAGGTACCGTGGCATTGTGAGGTAACACTAATCCTGTGATCATGATGCGATCATTTACATATTTCTAATTTATACAATGACTTTCCATTTGAGTAGTGATACTTGTATGTTTTCCCTGCTCTAAATAATGTATTGCCCTTCACGACCTGCAAGGGGCCTGATCATTCACTAAACTATTTAAAATTAAGTCAAAACTAAGTTCAAACTAAGTTTGAACTTAGTTTTGACTTAGTAGTTTAGTGAATAATCAGGCCCCTGCAGGTCGTGAAGGACAATACACAATTTAGAGCAGGGAAAACACAAGTATCACAACTCAAATGGAAAGTCATTGTATAAATTAGAAATATGTAAATGATCGCATCATGATCACAGGATTAGTGTTACTTCACAATACCACGGTACCTCAGAAAACCATGCAACAGTTCCATCAATATTATTAAGTGTATCTCTCGCTTGAGTACAAGCACATCCAGATAAAGAGGCTCGCTCTCCAGAAACTGCCTCATCTCTCTGAATGCATTCTCCCTCCTTCACAGCGATATCCCCGTCCCGTGCAGATGCTGAGTGAGGTGGATGCTACACAGTGGATTGGCTGTGCTACAGAACTGCTGCACTGTATGTAGAGGGAGAGTTTGTAGCTGAGTGAGACCATCTGCTAACTCAGAGAATGCTCGGCATCAGTGACGAAGTGGAACTCAATGGGATAAAATAGCACAGCAATTCTTAATGCCATATAATATGAAGAATTCGGACATGAGGAATGCCTACTCAAGTAAGAATGTGTAACTTTCATATCTTCATACAGAGCCGTAACTTGTGGTAAGTTCATGATTTCGTATTAGTTACGAGTTAAATGACATTGAGTATGCAATCCGTGGCAAAAAAATCATTCATCATTAACTCATTAATCGAAGTTTTGATAGTAAGGATATATATATATATATATAGTCGACCCTGCTTAATAGGGCCACATCGGTCAGAGGACATTTTGCCCCGATTAAGCGGAGAACCCTATTAACCGAAAACATTTTGTATTAGCTTATATGTGTGAGAGCTATTCTGGTCCTGCCAAAAGTGGCCCGATTAAGCGGTTGACCCGATTAAACAGTGGCCCTATTAAGCGGAGTCGACTGTATATATATATCTGTAACGAATTGATTGAAGAAACTGGCAGGCACAGCAAGCTGATTTTTGGCATGTGAGAGGGAGTCTTTTGACTATGGCTCCACTAAGTTCTGACCTCAGACGAAAATGTCGACTCATCATGGAATTATGACGTCATTGTCACCTTTTTTATAATTAGAAGTTTCAGTTTTTCGCCTATAACTCAGCCATTTTAGGTAATAAAATGCTGAAATTTTAAGAGAATGTGTATTTTCAAATATCTCAATTATGATACAACTTTCACCACAAATTGATGACTCGATCCTCCCCTGGATTCGAAGATGGCCCATAGACGCAATAAAAATTTTAGGACTGAACCCCCTAGAAACCCAAAATCGCCCGTATATTTCGAAAGTTTCGGCGCTCCTGTCTATGGCAGTGTCTGGGTTGTCCGCAATCTTGCACGTCACCTCCAGGTTTACATTGATCACTGCAAGATCACTTAGAGTCTTAGACGACTGTTGCCCATGGGCATACTTAGTAAAAGATAAATGTTATTTAGTGTTGGATTTCAATACCTCTCATTAATCTCGCAATAAGCAATTATTTTAACTTGATTGGATTCCATTACACCAACAAATATGTTGGTTGCAGAAGACAATTAATTCTGCAGTGATATCATAGACGCCAAGTGTGTGGGGGGAGGGACTTCACACAAACTTATTAGTTACAACCAAACCCCAAAATTGTGTTAATTGAGCTAGATATACTATATCCCAATTACATTTTTATTCCACTATTGTCCGATATTATCTTTTCCCTTGGTGACAACAATAGCTGTAGAACGATATTTGAGCGTCTAAGATGTAAAAATTTATACTCAAACAATCTTAGTTATTATAGACTTTAGAGATTATAATTCGAATATTTTCAATGATTATGAAAGATTTTTGAGTCTTTGACAAGGAAGTGTGTTTTGTATGGTGAGTTTTGCGGAGAAAAATGTACTTGCTATTAGACATCTATTAAGAGCTACTACACTAAAATAAGCTGATTAGCCATAGACTCCTTAAATAGAAGGACTAGTATCTGGCAATCTCGGATTACGGAACTTGGGTCCCATTGTGTATTATTGATATCCCGTAATCCGCTCAAGTTAGGCATGGGAGATGTATTATTGTTGAATAGGAAGTCGTATTTTTAGAGTCCATTGGTCATAATGGCCTACCTCAACTATGTGTGGAATGTGAGTTATGTGGTTTTTCACAGATTTAAGATACATTTTGGCAATTTTCTGACCTGTTTTAAGCACATTTTAAAGCGTTATTAATGTATGATTTTCGAAGATAATCAAGGTAGGAACGGGTTAATTCGAAATATTTGGACATTTCAAATGGAATGTTGCTACATTCCAGCGTTGCTATGGAAACGTATGTATACCATTTGAGCCGATATCTTGAAAACCGTTACAGTTAGACAGTCAAATTTGACTATATTTGATAATAATAGGTTACTTTCTATTGGCTCCTAATACACTTTATAACATTAAATCTTAAGGTTTTCGAGATATGGTGCAATATATTTTATGAATCATATCTGTTAAAGTTCCGTAATCCGAGATTGCCAGATACTAGTCCTTCTATTTAAGGAGTCTATGTGATTAGCATATAAAAATTTAAATTGTCGATGGCTGCTTCCTCACTCTCATTCGAGTCATCTCCATCTGCCATCGGAATGGGGTTTGCGGAACCATTTCACGGGGTCGTTGGATTCCACGTTAATAATTTTTTTCTGATTTAGTTCCATATGAATGTGTAGGGCTGTTTAACTTTGAAATGACTGGTTCATAATGAAGGCCGTAGTTGGTGATGTAAATGTTCGAATTCGAATTGGTACTGGCTCTCAGTGAACCCCATCTCACTTCACAATTCAAAGTTCCTTCTTGCCAATAGTCGTCATTTACATCGTAAATGTCTGCATCCAGGATAGTAGAAGCCGCCATTATTTCAACATCGCTGCCCAAATTCCTTCGCAACAGATTTTCATTTACGAAATATTCACAGAGAGTTGTCTGTTTCGATTTGAAATACCATCCTAGTCGAGTTGACCCCTCACTAAAAATAAATCGAGCAATTATCGAGCGAATATCTAAGTGACTGTTCTGACTGCCAGTAATAATTTTTGAGAAGCAACGAAAAAAGTAATTGCCATCCTGAGTTATGAGGCGTTTTTTAACAAATCAACTTTCATTCAATAATAATTGGAGAAAAAAAGAAAAATCAGGTCGCAGAGTAAATCATGATGAACAGTGCAAATACCATGCATTTTATCTAGTACATCTTTCTCCCCAACTTTTGTGGCTAAATTTTGGTAGAAGAATACAAAAGATCATGCAGCTGATCGGTAGGAAGTTTAAGCAGAAATGGATATTCATTCGAATATTTAGCAATTTTCCCACTTTTATCGGCAAAATCAAAGTCTATTAGTCGGACAGTGCCATTCTCATCAAAACAAATGTTTGGCAAACGTACAACATTATGAGCATAATTAAAATTCTGATGAAAATTAGGAAGGACAGGAATAATCTGATCAATCCAGTCCACAAGACAATTCTTTGCTTCAGTTTTGCTTAGAGGAGCAAAAACTTGCTTTTGGAATTTGAAAATATTAGCAGAATAATTAGGAAAATTCAGAAGATTGATTGGAAATACGTAGTTGTCCATATCAACATTTGTATTATGCTGTCTTAAATCAGCTACATCTAAAGTCAGAAACGATAACGTCTTTTGTCTTAGTATAACGAACACCAGTGGCGGCGCCAGGGGGGGGGGCACCAATTTCCGACAGGAATACATGCGTCATTCATTTGTCCATGCCTTCGCACTATTTTACTAGGCTTCTATTATATCGATAATCAGGTTTCTCTAATTCAATAGTGTACACCAATATTTAAGTGTAATTTCATACAAATATAAATAAATAAATTGTTGCTACAAATGTCTTTAATGATTAGTTCTCATTGGCGGGTAATCTGTACCCAAAAAATGTTGGTACCCCACTGGAAATGATTTGTGCCCCCAGTGGTGGCGTCCTGGCGCCGCCTCTGACGAACACATTTGTAGACTTTATCCTCAAATTTCTCATTCGAAACAACTTCAATAATGAGTCCAGGATATTTTGGAGAGTTCGCACCAAATTCAATACAAATGTCTGGCTTGCTAGTTTCCGTATTAATTAGGAATGGGTATATGCATGGAAATTTTGGCGATTTAAACGCAGGAATCTGATTGTATTGACACAAAATATCCCTTATTCCTAAGTTCTCTATCAGCCAATTTGACAATCGCTTCTCGGGACTCCCATCGAATTTGACATAATCTGGCTTATACAACTCATCCAAGTTATATGGTTTGTTACCAAAATTGGAACCAGAAACTTCATAAAAATTAACATCATTTAATACATTATCCCAAATAGGATTGGTAGGACTGATACAACTCTCACTTCTTGACATCGATTGAAAAGAATTGGATAATATTAGAAATACAAATTTACATTTCAGAAAAAGCAGATCTGTCGTCTAGTGTTTTGAGGCGCGCTTATATTACTGGACTAGGAATACTCAATGAAAATTGTATACTGTCGTATTTTAATATGTAAATAATATGTAAAGATTTTTATTGGTAGAGCTATGAAGTTTGTCCAAATTTATTCAGCCTTCTAGTTTGTCGTCCAACAAATGTATCTTCTGCTATTGAAAATAAACAAATTAATTATCATATTTACTCGAAAATACGATATTCGAAATCTACAGTCTCAAAACCCCCCCATTTCAACCGTTGAAACCTAGTTTCTAGCATATTTTTGAGATTTGTTTACTTTATTTATCTATTGTAAACAAAAGTAGACAAATAATTTATCATACAGATCTTAAAATATACATTTCATTTGCCCGATTGCTACATTTTTGAAAGTTGCTTCAAAATCTACAAAGCTCATCTTTGAGAAATTTTGTTTGTAGTCCATCTTCTTTATAGCCAAGTCTTCTCTTTATAGTTTGCCGACTATACTACGTATAGTGAACTTCTGAAATGAGTGGCTATGGATTGTAGGGTGTACTTTCGGGGGAGGATACGTAACGTAGGCTGTTAGTCCGTCTAAGACAGGCTTGTCCAACATTTTTTGTTCGCGGGCCCAATAAGGGATTCTTTACCTACTTGAGGGCCGCACAACCTTAGACTTGTATTGTGCTTGATGACTCAGGGGCGTAGGAACCTAATTAATATTGGTCCGTAACAGCAGGTATTCTACTCAGAGAAAAATATTCATCCTGCTGCTTCTAGCCTGAGTGTAGCTTTTAGAAAATTATTGGTCCGGCAGCTGCGGACCTGTTCCTACGCCAATGTGACTGTATTTTACTCATATGGTGTTTAACGAGGAAGATTTAATACGGAAGATCATGTATATGACTCACTACATACTTTGCTTAATTATAGAAAAGTCTAATGCGATATCTGACATTGTTTCTGTTTGCACAAAGTGTCAATGTCTGCTCGTGTACTTGATGTCGCAATCCGCAAGACTCCTGATAGATGATTATCTGTTAAGAGTGATCTATACTTGCTTTTGACATTTTTCATCATTGAGAACAGCTGTTCACAGGAATAAGTGCTGCCAAATAAGGAAATGAATAATGTCACAAGGTCAGTCTCTGCAAAAGCTCTCTTCATTTCAGAAATATTCTGCATTTCAATTAGTTCTAGTTGGAACATATCGGGAGCATTCGTGGCATCAATTCCAAACGGATCTGCAAACAACTTCATTTCAGTAAATCTGTCACTAAAGTCCGAAAATCTTAGTTCAAATTCATTGATTAAGTTGTTGATCAGTGCGGAATACTTAACATGATCCACTGTTTCACTTTGTCTTGTAGATAAAGTTGAGAAATGCACAATATTTTTCAAATTAAATTGTTGATGAAATAATTGTAGCTTGTTAATGAACGCTTTGACATGCTCATACAGGTTGTTAATGAATTGCTTTTTTCCTTGCAGTTTCAGATTTAATTCCATGAGATACTTGGTAATGTCAACTAGGAATGCGAGATCATTTAACCACTGATCATCATCCAGAAAGCTTGCATCCTTTCCTTTGATGGTCATGAATGTTTTTATTTCTTCAAGTAGTGACCAATATCTGGCTAGAGTAGACGCTCTACTGAGCCAGCGAACATGACTAAAGTAAATAACATCGTTATTGTCTGACCCTACCTCTGCAAGAAATGCTTGGAATTGTCTGTGATTGAGTCCCTTCGACCTTATAAAATTGACTGAATTAACAACATTCTCCATCACATGTTTCATTTCAAGGTCTTTGCACAAAGTTGTTCTTGATGAATAATGCAATGGTATGTCATGATAGGAAAGGGCATTGATTTGAGCATTAGGCTGACAAAACCTTTGTGCTTTCCAGTCATAGCAGGAGCTCCATCAGTTGTTAGACCACTTAGCTTATCACCTGCAAGGTTGAATTTCGTAAAAACACGTTTTACTTCATTGAAAATATCTAGTCCGGTGGTTGTGTCTTTCATTGGACATAAGTCGAGCAGTTCCTCGATTACTTCAAAGTTCTCTGTAACACCTCGTACAAAAATTGCCAGTTGAGCTGTATCGCTTACATCGGTGCTTTCATCAAGGGCTAAACTGTAAAATTTGCAAGCATGGAGCCGTTTAATTAGTGAAGATTCGATGTTGGATGATAGATCATCTACTCTTCTAGCAACAGTTTGGTGTGAAAGACTGGTGCTCTCTACTGTAGACTTCTTATCTGGGCATGCCACAGATACAAATATGTCCAAGCAATCTTTTACAAATTCCCCTTCAGATAATGGTTTTCTTCTCTTGGCTATCGCTTCTGATATTAGAAAGCTGATCTTAGTTGCTGTTTCAGAACTTAATTTAGCAGTTTTAAGATTGTTGACTGGTAACGCTAGCTTTCAACAGATTCACCCGATCGATTCTAACCTGCCCTGTAAGGTTGTCAAATTTAACGGCATGTTTAGTAGAATAGTGTCGTTTGATATTATATTCTTTGAATACGGATATCTTCTCCTGACATATCAAGCACAATAAGCACTCATTGTGCTCTACAACGAAAAAGTCAAACGTCCAAGAGGATTTGAAAACTGTCAATTTCAATTTTCTCAATTTTCCTTTTCTTTCCAATACTTACGGGAGTGGACATATTTGCAAATAAATAATTGGATATAGTTTCAGATTGTATATTACTTGTAAGTATTTGGAATTTAGGGAATTTATATGAGCTATTCTAGTTGAGAGAATCCCTTATGTGTTTGATCAATATATGATCCAATGAGATTATACAGTAAGTTATGTATATCACACCCTTCTTAAAATGGTTTCAATCGATTTGGTTTTGCAGAATTAAGTTTCTTGGGTTTCACTCAATTAAGTATCACTAGAAAACTGGGAACAGTTCCCTAACATGTCGGCGGGCCGGATTGTGGCCCGCGGGCCGTAGGCTGGACAAGCCTGTTCTAACCTGAGTAATTTGAGTGTTTGATTTTCGAATTTGAAATTCTTCTCCTTATGCTTTCGTTAGTTTAAATGAATTAGTCTTCATGGATTGACCCATTTCAGTATTATTTATAGAGCAATTGGGGTTTAAATACTTTTGGCCAGGCAGTGTGCTTTCCAATGACTTTATTTATTTATTTAACGCAATAATGCATATAAATGGGATGGAATCTAAAAATAATTCCACTCCATCTATGAACTCTTCCCTCATCCTAAAATGTGAGACTTATATGTATGTCTTTGTAATAATTTTTTCAATCAACAAAATAGCATTAAAATACATTTATTTAGGGATGAAAGAAGTTTTACATTATAATTTCTTAATGAATTGCATCTGTGCATTAGTTAGGTCATATTTCTCATACTTTTTATACTCTTTTGTAAAATTATTTTTCAATTCTGGATTGGTCAGTGAAGAGAAATTAACCTGAAGTACAGATATTGTTTGTGCCAAATCCAGTCTTTTAACATTCTTAAGATTACGCTTTAAAAGTTTGAAATCTTTTGAGATGATGTTTTTATGGAGACAGAACTCTGAGATTCTCTGAAAATCAAATTCATCACCAAATTCACATCCATTGATTTTGAATATTATGTTCCATTCTGTGTTGGTAATGTCTTCTCTTAAGATTCGGACGAGTCTAGACATTTCTCTGCTTTCCTCATCTGTTGCTTCATCTGGAAGAGGAGGGGTCATTAAGAAAGAGATATTTTCAGCTTTTGGGACGAGTGTGGGATTCACTCGGCTTAGTGCCTCCAAAAATAACTCTGGATTGTATCCCTCCCACGAGTTCACGTTCAGAATGAATTTAGCAGGGGTGTCGTACTTCTCTGATAATCTCGCCGGATATTGTATTGCGCCATGTAGCTTCCTAATATCGTCCTCTTCCAAACCGTTGATTAAGTCAACTACGTCAGTCCCATTTCTTTCCATCTTTTCCTATTTTAAAATAAGTATTCGAACTTCAACGTATTCAGATTTATTTGAAATGAAAACAAATATATGGAACCATATCCTACTAGATATAAGGCCTCACAGTAACTGGATTTTGGATTAGGGAGCGGGAGAAGATGGTTAGACTAGTACATGAGATGTCTAACATAATCAACCACGCACAATAGAGCTTCGGAATGTATTACCAGCATATATAAATATGGTATCAAAGTCTACATATCCGTTGTTAAAATTTAGATTAGTTATCATATGATTGCGGAATAGGATATATTTGTGACAAATTGCTGTTTAAGGGGACTTCTATGTGTTTTTATTATAAAGTTTCCGCACAGAACTGAGCAATGAATTGGTTGATTAAAAATTTTTTTAATGGAATGTTGCTATATTCCAGTGTTGCTATGGAAATGTATTTGTTCATTTGGGGTCATATCTTGAAAACCGCAAGAGCTAAATATTCAAATTTGATTCCATTTGATAGGGAATAGTACCTCTTTTTAAGCGATAATATAATTTTATAGTTAGCTTTGATTTTATTGACTAATAGGGATTACACTTTACTCAATGCACATAAAAAAGTTAGAAATACACTCTAAACTTGAAATTTGATTGGCTGAAATGAAAAAAACAACAATTAAGGCTGTATATTATTCAAATGCCTTACGAGTCACTTAAATGGAGCTGCACGTATCGGTCTGTCGACCGACATTATTTTTTGTGTTTGCCTGAATTGGCAAGCCGTAGGGATATGAAAATTGACATATAGGTGTCAAATGATGTCAAGATCTAAGCGAAATTTTCGCACCTCTCCAAAAAAAATGGAAAACAATTTTTCTCACCTTTTCTATACAATAAACTATATGACTTTACTCTCACAAAAGAAATCATTGTACGACACTACAATACACCATGTTATTATACTTAAAAGCCATAACTTCTATGGATAGCTTAATATAATTATAGTGTATCCTTACTATTAAAACTCGATTAATGTATATATATATATATATATATATATATATATATCTGTAACGAATTGATTGAAGAAACTGCCGGTCATAGAAAGCTAATTTTTGGCATGTCTTTTGGCTAAGTCTTTTGGCTATGGCTCCAGTAAGTTCTGAGCTCAGAGCAAAATGTCGACTCATCATGGAATTATGACGTCATTGTCACATTTTAAAAAGTTAAGCAACACAGTTATTCGAGCATAACTCAGCCATTATAGGAGATAGAAGGCTGAAATTTTAATAGAATCTGTATACTAACATACCTCACATATGATCCGACTATCATCAAAAAATGATGACTCGTCACTTTGTTATGACGCCATCATTACGCATCAAAAATTTTAAAATTGACAAATTTGGTGATTTTTCCAGTGATATCGATTTTAAAACTAAGATGGACATATTTAGAGATTATATCTCCCTTATAATTAACCAATGTCACCTCCAGGCGACCGAAGGGAGCATCTGGCGGACACGAAGTGTCCGCCAGCCGCGCAGCGCAAGCAAGCGAACCGCGCTTGTAGCAATAAAAAAGGTTATGTGTGTATTTTCGAATTTTTGAAAATATGATAGATACTAGCTTCCAACTGTTGACATAGGGTTTTAGGGGTGTAGAGTTCGAATATCATAAGCACTCATAGGAGATTCTGAATTTGAATACATTCCCAGGCGATTGCAGGACGACTCTGCGAACACGAAGTGTTCGCTAGCCGCGGATACTCAAGCGCGCAAAGCTTTTGTCTACTATCATAAAGGATCATAGATCCTATATAGTAATATTAGAGACACATTAAATATATACAATGGATTAACTCGATGACGTGAGATTTTTCATGATGAACCTCAAAATTGTTAAACATACAGAAATGAACTTAATTCAGACAGTGGTACCCCTATAATAACTATAATAATGGTATCAAAGTTCATATATCTGTTGTCGAAACTGTGATTAGTCATTATGTTTTGCACAGCTAGCTAGCTATTCTGCATCCTTACTATTAAAACTCGATTAATGTTTGTGTATATACGTATATATATATATATATATATATATATATATATATATATATATATATCTGTAACGAACTGATTGAAGAAAATGCCAGGCGTAGAAAGCTGATTTTTGGCATGTGGGAGTTTTTTGGCTATGGCTCCACTAAGCTCAGACGAAAATGTCGACTCATCATGGAATTATGACGTCATTGTCACATTTTAAAAAGTTAAGCAATACAGTTATTCGAGCATAACTCCGCCATTATAGGAGATAGAAGGCTGAAATTTTAAGAGATTATGTATATTAATATACCTCACATATGACCCAACTATTAAAAAATGATTACTCATCACTCTGTTATGACGTCATCATTACGCATCAAAAATTGACAAATTTGGTGATTTTTCGTGCGATATCGATTGTAACAGTAGGACAGACGCATTTAGAGATGTTATCTCCCATATAATTAATCAATGGTGACCACAGGGCCCAAAGGGCCCCTCCGGTGGACACAAAGTGTCCACCAGCCGCGCAGCGTAATCAAGCGAAGCGCGCTTGTAGTTAATAACCTTAGATTCATTATGTAATAATTCGATTATCTTTGATTGCATCACTATTTTCAATATGATTGCTGCCCTTATGATAGACTAGGCAATGACAAACTATTTTTTATTCTTCGAATGGAAAACTCAATAATGCCACAATTGACTGTTGTTCACAGTTGATTTATCAAGATCTTTATTAAACTCACTTCATTGAACGAAAATACTTTATGACCACCGATAGTATGGTAATTACTGGCTACTTCTGGTGTTTGATTTATCTTCATACTTTTAGGTTTTGGCAATAACAGAGTATCAGTCTGCTTTTGACATTCAATTTTAATGGAAGAAGTTAGAGGATATTTGGTCTTGACTTTCTTCATGATGAGATCTTTTTTTAGATGACTTTTGGCGTTCCGTGCTTAATTTGCTATCTTTATGTGAATGCATTTTGTTCTGGATTTCCTCATCTAGAATACAAAAGAGCGTAAATATACTGTGAAAATTGAAAATATCATTGTGCATGTACTTGCAAAATGTATACGCTTAATGGTCAATCTGAAGTTCTTAATACCACTGCCCGATTGTTGTCAATATCTTGATAATGAATACTCTTTACTATTAAAACTCGATCCTTACTTAACTCGATTAATGTATGTGTATATAAATAAATAAAAAAATATATACTTATATCTTCAACGTTATTATTTTAAGTGTACGTTTGTATCCCATCAGACATGTCTTAGAAAAAAATCAGGAGATTATATTGCTTTGGATGATGCTATTCTGGTTAGTAGTGACTTGTCTGATGCTGATTTGCTGAAAGCTGTGAGATCGCACACAATATGATCAGAACTGAAGCAGATAGTTCAGATAGTGATCCCGTCAAAGAATGTGATTACTCACAGCTCACTGAGATGCAAAAATATTCTCTGAATTTTCACCCAACACAATAAATGGATTGTATCTATTTAATAAATTACAAGCGCGCTTCGCTTGGTTTCGAACTCTACACCCCTCAAAGCCCCATGTCAACCGTTGGAAGCCAGCCTCTAGCCTATTTTTGTAATTTGTTTACTTTATGTATAAAAGTGTGAAAATATGCACATAACCTTTTTTAAGATATCAAACATACGTAAGTTGTGGCTTTGAAGATTAATAACAATGACAATCTATTGTAGTGTCGTAGAATGATTTATATTGTGAAAGTCATATATATTATATAGAAAAGGTGTGAAAAATTGTTTTCCATTTTTTTGCATAGGTGTGAAAATTTCGCTTAGATCTTAAGACTTAATCAGGGTCATATCATTTGACACCTACATGCCAATTTTCATATCTCTATGACTTGCCAATTCTTCAATCATAACATTACTAGATCAAATTGAGTCTCAGGTTTAAGACAGATTCATAAAACTAGCTTGTACTGATGGACTAGCACAACTATTTTTTGCTAGAAGAGTATGAAATGAAATGTGATTTTTACAAGTAATAACCATTCTATTATAAAACATTTATATTTTTGTTTCGTATAATAATTTACACAAGATCGGTTAATCAGGAGGTAAGGTATACTCCCGAGATATTCCCGTTAAGCGCCTTCCCAAGTATACTTTATTTAAACGATTATATGATTTTACCTTTTTGAAATAAAAAGGTAGAATTTTGCTATCAACGTTCATAGAGTTTTAAAGGATGTAAAATCTAATTTTCTATCGTATTTCAAAAATCTATTGTAAATATTTTTATTTTTGTTAGCGATACGTATATGCATAAATCAACATTAATTTAAAACATGTGGAAGTGACTGGTTTATCTTTACAAAGTTATGTTATAGGGAAAGTTCCCGAAGGCTATTTAAGCAAACACACAATGTCTTTAACGACCGCTAACACCACCGAGAGAAGCACGTGTATTCAATCAAAATGAGTGTTCTAGATATTTTAAATGCAACAGATCCAAAATCTAACCCAAATAATCAATATATCCACCTGCTGATTAATTTAATTTTAAACATGATCAATGGAATCGATAGATGCAAGAAACCTGAGACAATCAATGTATAATATTTTAAGAATTACATCCATAGATTACCTGTACTACTCGTATTTCTTGTCTGAGTATTAGATACTATATGAGCTGAGGAATTGAGGATATTATCACTTGATGGAGAAGAAGAAGACATTGGAAGTAATGAGAAGAAGAATTGATTAAATATTATTTAAAAATATATCTACTCAGCACATCTATTTATATGTGAAACAATTTTGTCATTAGGATGCTTTCAAAAAAATTACTTTTTAAGAGTTTAACAAGAGAGGTGTTGTTAAACTCTTAAATTGTGAAAGTATTATTTTTGCAAACCGCAGTATTACTAACACAGTAATTGCCCAACTTTCACACCACAGGTTGTAAGAGTGTATTATGACTGTCAGCATTCCTCTAATTTTCAATTTCTTAATTACAGAATATGATTTTGCATATTCTTATTGATAATTCCTTCACAATCAACAATAAAAAAGTATGGGAATCTACATGGAGCCGTTTAGACGTTGCTCGCCGCTTCAAGAGGAAGGAGGGTAATTAAATGACAAAATGTAACAGACAGGCGAGATAGATTACGCGTATTATTACGATACATACGTACGTAACAAATTATTTCAATTGAAATTTCATGATAACAAGCGCGCATCGCTTGTTTGCGCTGCGCGGCTGGCGGACACTTTGTGTCCGCCAGAGGCTCCCTTCGGTCACCTGGGGTATATATATAACTGGGGTATATATATACGTATATATATATGTGGGGTATATATATATGTATATATATATATATATATATATACAGTCGACTTCGCTTAATAGGGCCACTGTTTAATCGGGTCAACCGCTTAATCGGGCCACTTTTGGCAGGACCGGAATAGCTCTCACACATAGAAGCTAATACAAAAGATTTTCGGTTAATAGGGTTATCCGCTTAATCGGGGCAAAATGTCCTCTGACCGATGTGACCCTATTAAGCGGAGTCGACTGTATATATATATATAGTATATATATATAGTATATAAATAAATAAGTAAATATACATTAATCGAGTTTTAATAGTAAGGATAATAATATATTTAGTTTTGAAGCGTATTGTCATTGTTGAATTTTATTCAAAATTCTTTATAAGCTACAAGTATGTACGTTTTATTTATGTTGGATCATTTAGCGAGATTGACGGCGGTTAGCCGGTTAACAACCGAATCCAGCTTTCCAATATTAGAAGGATTTTTGATTTTGTGTAAGGTACTGCCTCTAGCAATGAATTGAGAGTATGATCTATCAAAGGATGAGACATTAGTGTTGATGAGGGTTTTGTTTATTTTATAGTTTTAGTTTATCAACACTATTTATATTAGATTGAAGACTTTCGTTGTAAGAATAATATCCTCCTTAATATATGCTACATTAGTCATTGAATTATATTATAATGATTAGTCATGTTTAGCAAAGATTACTGAAAGCATTAGAGAGTCAGTTTCTTTATCGTGCGGTGAATTGCTTTACCACACTACAAGTATCAACAAAATTGACACTAGTAGTACTTTCAGTATTTTCAGTTTCATCCATCCTGTAATAAGTACAGTGATCTGTTAGTAAGTATGAATAGACACAAATAGACAAAATACGTAGAGAATAATCAAACTAATCAGAGTTATAGTTTTCAAAGATACTTTGTTATTGCTAATTGTTCATGATAGGTAACTTACCTATGTATTAATATTAATTTGAAGATTTAAAAATTGCGGAGAATTTTATTTTAGTATGGAATGTTCTTTGTATATCCGAAAATATCAGCTGGTCTAACTTGCTTTAGTGCATCAAAAAATAATTCTGGCCTGAATTCTTACCACAAATTCACATATGAAATAGTAATATCCATTAGCTCAGTTAGAATTATCTTTTTGGCAATTAATTGTTCATTTTAATTTTTAGATTCTTTTTCTAATGAAACCACGTTTTATCTCCAGTCACAATTCAATTCAAAAAGTTCTTCTCACCTTGCCAAGCCTTGATAAGTAATTCTCGACTCATCTTCACCCTTTGGCGCTTTTGTTATTCGGACAAAAGTTTTGGGTCCCATGCCACAACCTTCGACACAGGGCCGGATTAAGGTTGCGCGGGGCCCGTGGCATATTTTTTACGCAGGACCCATAGTACTGGTCTTGGAAAACCATGCTATTACTTAAAGCTTGTATTGTGCCTAGCAGATGGCCGAACCAGGCGCACGGGTGCTACGCCTATGATATATAATATAAGGTAATAACATTTTATAGTGTAAAAGTTACTAATCTCAATATTTAGAGTCATTTAAAAGTAATGCCTATGGTGAAGTTCATATTCTACGCTAAGCAGAGTGAGGCTGTTCAAGCGGGTCTGAGTCATACACGATCGTAACTGATTTTTTATGAGTTGGAGTTTAGAGAACGATCGTTCACCAGAACAGTTGGAGATCATGAGGCACAAGTAAATGAAAGCGGGGCCCGTGGCATATGCCACTTCTGCCACGTGCTTAATCCGGCACTGCTTCGACATTTCGAGATCTTCGGTGGTCATAGAATGATTTGTTGATTTTGAGATCCCAACCCTCTCTTCTAATTCCCTGACAATTCAATCTGTATTAGATGGAAGACCGTCATCGTACGAGTAGCATTATAATATATACAAGCGCGGCTTGCGGTCGCCTGGAGTTTTCAGAGAAACGTTTGATTGCTTTCCAATTCTCTACCAAAGAATAAAAAGTCATTTATCTAAGTCATTTATCTGAATCATTAATTCAGAACTACAGAAGAAAAATTAGGTCCATAATAAATGAATTCGAAATCTACACCCATAAAACCCCCATATTAACAGTTGAAAGCAAGTCTCTAGCCTATTTTGAGAATTTGTTTATTTCTGTACTATTGCAAACAAAAGTAAACAAATTGTTTGTCTTATAGATGCTAAAATATGATTTTCGAAATATACACCCCTGAAAACCCATGTCAACCATTGCTCGGTATCATTGACAAGTTTCAAATCCCCTTTTCGATTCTTATATTGTGAAACCATGGATTATCTATTACTTTGATCGTAACCTACTGTATATAAGGCCATACAGTAAAGTTGAAATATATCGCCAGGGATGCAGTATTAAGTGGGCATTAAAGTTACTACACACAAAGTTCTCAAAGGAGACTGGTTTAAGTAATTCCAGTAATTCCCCTTCTCTTGAGTCATACGACATGCTAAGCCGCTTCGTTTTTTATGTTATTGAATAATAAGATGGACATCCAGGCAGCAAACATGGAACAGCACCTTCTTTCAAATTAGGCCTGGCACGAGGTACCTCCGTGGGACGTTCACGGCATGTCGTATGACTCAAGAGAAGGGGAATTACTGGAATTACTTAAATCATACAGGTGAGCTTGATTTCTGAGATAGAAGCAACAGACAAATACAAGATCAAGACGCTACAATATCTAAAAGATGAGGTGACTTTTCATTTCTTTACCTAATCATTGGTTAGTATGGTACTGCGATAATTACCTAATTAATTATCTCCTTTTTCAGAGAGAGGAATATTTCAGTTAACCTTTATCTTAAATTAATTGTTTTCTATCCGCAAGTGCTTTAGCGAATGAACGAAATAATTCTATTTCTGCCAATTCTATATCTCATATTCAACAAATCGAATTAGAGCTGAGCAATTGAAAGCTTAAGGCCACTGTTAATAGAAAACTGAAGAAGGCTTCAAAACACTCTTAGTGGGGATGCGGGCCGGCAGTATTCCACTATAATTTTCTCATTATTTGATATATAGCATAATCAAGCCTGCTTATTTGATCTATAATTAGCTACAAACATTTAATTAATACAGTGAAGTCTCAAAAAAAACAATATAGTCAAACTTGCTCTAGCGGCCACCTCGATATAACGGTCATATGCACATAGCGGCCACCTAAGAACAGTCCTGTCCGATTTCCTATAATATTGAACCGTGGTCATATATATACATACATAGTGGCCACCTGCTCAATGCAGCAGCCACCCTTTTCGGTCCCTTGCGAGCCCTAAAACTATATATAATGGCAAATATTTAGAACTACATACATGTGTTTATTACTATCCCTATTCCGAACGGTGATATAGTTTCTAGCATCAGTAACATAAGTAGTAACGCACATCAGTGATATCTAGTGCATTTATAGATTGTCACAGCATCGCATCGTTACAAACTGACACTGTATATTCTGGTCCCTACCTGTTTATAACGGCCATTTTTGACCAGCAGGTAGTCCCCTAAGTGGTCATTATCGAGAGGTTTGATAGTACGTATATATTGAAATGCTAGTTAAATCGACTGTATAGTTCAATCAATTGTAATAAGTCCCTCACCTGAATATACAATGAGATGCTAATCGCAATAGTGACAATATATGTGGCAGCTAAATATTGATACGAGCGGTGGAGCTGAAACATGTTTTCAATTAACAGTAGTAGTCTAAATTAAACAAATTTTTATAGATTTTGTTCATACTTATCTAATTTTATAGTTTATTGTTATTTTAGATAGTGACCGTTCAGAGTGATACCAATTATGAAGTCAAGTTCGAATGTCAATGAATCCAAGTCCAAATGTCAGAGAGAAGACGTGAGGATGTTAGGATTTACAATTACTGTCATACTTACCAACCTCCAGGGATCCCTGGATTATCCAGGGAAATGACTTATGATCCAGGGATTAAATGAAAAATCCAGAGATTTTGAGCTTTTAACTAGCCTATAATAATTTCCATTAATGCAATAGAGTTGAAAATTATTGTACAGTAAACTGGGGCGACTTTGGCCCTCAGAGGTGACTTCGTCCCACAATTGCTATTTAAATAAAACAAGCGCGCTTCGCTTGCTTGCGCTGCGCGGCTGGCGGACACTTTGTGTCCGCCGGAGGCTCCCTTCGGTCGCCTGGAGGTGAGATTGATTAATTATAAAGGAGATATCATCTTAAATATGTCCATCTTAGTTTTAAAATCGATATCAATCGAAAAATCACCAAATTTGTCAATTTTAAAAGTTTTGATGAGTAATGATGACTCATCACTTTGTTATGACGTCATCATTACGCATCAAAATTTTTCAAATTGACAAATTTGGTGATTTTTCGAGTGATATCGATTAGCACAGTAGGACAGACATATTTAGAGATGCTCTCTCCCTTATAATTAACCAATGTGACCTCAGACGACCGAAGGGAGCCTCTGGCGGACACGAAGTGTCCGCCAGCCGCGCAGCGCAAGCAAGCGAAGCGCGCTTGTATATATATATACTACTACATCCTTACTATTAAAACTCGATTATTTTTTGTTTGTGCCATAGACTCCTTTAACTAAGGACTGGAGGGTCTCATACTCGGGTCCTGCAACTTGAGCTATTGCTTATCACTATAACTAGTGGTTATTTCGGTAAGAAATGTATTATTGTTGAATAGGAAGTCGCATATGGTGAATTCATTGGTCACATTGGCATACTTGAAATATTTGTGGTTCTCGAGTTTTGCGGTTTTCACACCTTTCCATATATGGTAATAATGTTGCTAACTTGGAATTGGTTAACGTTAGACATGGGAAATGTATTATTATTGAATGGGAAGTCATATATAAAGAATCAATTGAGCATATCGACTTATCCTAAATGCTTCTAGTTTATGATTTTTGCGGTTTTCACACCTCCATATATGGTAATAATTGTGATAACTTGGAATTGGTTAACGTTAGACATGGGAAATGTATTATTATTGAATGGGAAGTCATATACAGTCGACTCTCGTTAATACGAACACGGATAAGGAGTACAATCGGATAAGAAGTACAAGTTTTGATTCCTTCAGACTCAAATTACAATCCCCGAGCATGGGAGGCTTCAGTCCTTCTCTAAAGAAGTCTATAATATGACCATATATGGAGGTGTGAAAACCGCAAAAATCAAAAACTAGAAGTATTTAGGATAAGTCGATATGCTCAATTGATTCTTTATATATGACTTCCCATTCAATAATAATACATTTCCCATGTCTAACGTTCCAATTCCAAGTTATCAACATTATTACCATATATGGAAAGGTGTGAAAACCGCAAAACTCAAGAACCACAAATATTTCAAGTATGCCAATGTGACCAATGAATTCACCATATGCGACTTCCTATTCAACAATAATACATTTCTCACCGAAATAACGACTAGTTATAGTGATAAGCAATAGCTCAAGTTGCAGGACCCGAGTATGAGACCCTCCAGTCCTTAGTTAAAGGAGCCTATGGTTTGTGTATATATATGTTACAGGGTATCTGTAAAATCAGGGTAATTGTAATTACCCTGACTTTTTTCAGGGTAATTGTAATTACAGTATAACCTCCATAAGTGGGGGAGCATGGGACGGGATAAAACTGGTTTATCCCCCATTCCCCGGTTAAAATTCAATTATAATTTTCTAGATGAGAACATCTAACAGCCTATTTGAAAATTGTAGAATTTCAGAAAATACATAGTACATAGTACATATAACACACCCACTAATGTACCAGTTGAGTTTTATAAGTTACACAATTACATTTAGAAAACTCCACTTCCTAATATGGTACTTAGGTGGTATAATTGTTAACTTATAGTATGGAAGGGGGCGAATTCAGGGGGGGAAATTCAGGGTGGGCAATGTTACCTGTTACAATGCAACTGTCAATTGAGGAATCCTATTAATAGGACAATTGCTCTTAGGTGAGCTAAATTGTGTTTCCCGTACTTGTGTATTACAGGCTGAGCAAATCTGGATGGACATGTGAAAATGGCCCAAGTTGCGCCTATACAAATGATCCACTATACAATGAGTGGTCACTATAATTAACATAAAAAAAACAAAGTAATTACAATTACCCTGAAAAAAGTCAGGGTAATTACAATTACCCTGATTGAACCAGGGTAATTACAATTACCCTAAAAAAATCAGGGTAATTACAATTACCCTGATTTTACAGATACCCTGTAACATATATATATCTCTGTAACGAATTGATTGAAGAAACTGCCAGGCACAGATAGCTGAGTTTTGGCATGTGGGAATCTTTTGGCTATGGCTCCAGTAAGTTCTGAGATCAGAGCAAAATGTCGACTCATCATAGAATTATGACGTCATTGTCACATTTTAAAAAGTTAAGCAACACAGTTATTCGGGCATTACTCAGCCATTATAGGAGATAGAAGGCTGAAATTTTAATAGAATATGTATATTAATATACTTCACATATCAACCAACTATTATCAAAAAAATGATGACTCATCACTCTGTTATGACGTCATCATTACACATCAAAAAAATTTTAAAATTGATAAATTTGGTGATTTTTTCGTGCGATATAGATTATAAGTAGGACAGACGTATTTAGAGATGTTATCTCCCGTATAATTAACCAATGTGACCCCAGGCGACCGAAGGGAGCCTCCGGCGGACACAAAGTGTCCGCCAGCCGCGCAGCGCAAGCAAGCGAAGCGCGCTTGTACGTATATTATGTTACAGTCAATGTGTAAAATTAGTCAATTTGTAAATTGACTGAAATTTCCAGTCAATTTATAAATTGACTGATTCACTTAGGCAATTTACAAATTGACTGATTTTACACATTGACTGTAACATATACAAAAGTACTTAAACTGCAGTATTTCTAAGTTGGAGTATATTTTAATTAAAATTGATATTGTGGGACAAAGTCACCTCTTAGATCCAAAGTCGCCCCAGTTTACGGTAATTTTATGTTTCTCATTATTTAGCAAGTCTTCCAGGGATCCTGGAAAATTCCTGGACTCACGAATCGAAAATTGTTCTAGAATTTTGATCAAGGGATTATTTAACGCGTTTGATGACATTATATACAATGTACCTTCCTCTAAATAGTTTACTTGTCCATTTCGAAATCTTTAATTACCTATATTCGGACTTTATTTATAATGCAGGAAATTCCCTGGATCGCGAATTTCGAAATGTAACCTGTCTATTGATCCATGCTAGTTTAGTCATTAAAATTAAAAATATTTACCATTGAAATCCAGGGATTTCACTCACAAATCCAGGGAAATTTTCAAGAGGGGTTGGTAAGTATGTGTAACTGTGTAGATGTTTAGTTGATCCTCTGGTAATAGTAGCCTAGTAGTTTTGTGTCATTTATTCATTCATTTTGTAATTAATTGCACTATGATTAAATTATACAGATGTTAGTAGTTTCTCAATAAGGGATAAATGCGATCATACATGTTTATAGGGTGATGGATCCCGAAAGTAAGGGAACATAACTTAATATAATATTGATTATATTGTAAGAAATGAGAGTGGTTAGTTGGATAAATGCTAGAGATTATCCAATTCCCCACAATTAGCATGAATCCACTCGGGCATTCTACAAGCGATCCCAAAAGTCCAGACCACCCTGTACGCACGATGCGATGGAGATAGGCCTCAGCTGATTGGGGGAAATCCAAGTTGACTACGACATTGACAGTTGGAGGTCTATCCCGCGTGTGAGGTCAGTGCAGGAGTGGTTACGACAGTTTCCTTCCTGAAGTCGGAATTATGACGTCATTGTCACCTTTTTAAAAGTTAAGCAATACAGTTATTCGAGCATAACTCAGCCAATATTGGAGAGATAGCTGAAATTTTAATAGATTATGTATATTAATATATCTACCATATGGTACAACTATCATCAAAAAATGATGACTCATCACCCTGTTATGACGTCATTACGCATAAAAATTTTAAAAATTGACAAATTTGGTAATTTTTCGTGCGATATTGATTATAACAATAGTACATGCGTATTTAGAGATATTATCTACCTTATAATTAATCAATGTGACCCCAGGCGTCCACAAAGTGTCCGCCAGCCGCGCAGCGCAAGCAAGCGAAGCGCGCTTGTATATAGTATATATAAATAAATATACATTAATCGAGTTTTAATCGTAAGGATAAGATAGGACATTCTTAAACAGAATAGAGTGGAAAATTCCGAAAATTATCAGTACCTAATTCCCGGAACGAAATATTCCATAAAATCTGGACACCCAAATTCCTGAATGATTCCAGAAATTAGAGATGCCTGTTTACCTGTATTGTGTCATTTCAGAAATATATATATTAACAAATACCCTGAACTATTCTGGAATTCATACAAAAATATCTTACTAGTTACTCAGGTTATACCTGTCACCGAATATATAGAACCTCTATAGGAGTCTTTTAGCTATGGCTCCACTAAGTTCTGACCTCAGACAAAAATGTAGACTCATCATGGAATTATGACGTCATTATCACCGTTTTAATATTTAGAAATATCAGGTTTTCGAACTCAGATGATAGAGAGCTAAAATTTGATAGAATGCGTATTATCTCAAATATGATACTAGCATCAAAAAATGATGTCTCATAATTCCGTATGACGTCATCAATACGCATCAAAAATTGAAATTTGGTGATTTTTCGAGTGATATCGATTCTATGGCGGACACTTTGTGTCCGCCTCCGCGCTGCGCAAGCAAGCCAAGCGCGCTTGTATATATATATATCTGTAACGAATTGATTGAAGAAACTGCCGGGCGCAGAAAGCTGGTTTTGGTATGTGGGAGTCTTTTGGCTATGGCTCCACTAAGTTCTGACCTCAGACGAAAATGTTCTCATCATCGAATTATGACGTCATTGTCACATTTTTATAATAACAAGCGCGCTTCGCTTGCTTGCTCTGCGCGGCTGGCGGACACTTCGTGTCCGCTGGAGGCTCCCTTCGGTCGCTTGGGGTCACATTAGTTAATTATAAGGGAGATAGCATCTCTAAATATGTCCATCTTAAATCGATATCACTCGAAAAATCACCAAATTTTTTAATTTTTAAAATTTTGATGCATAATGATGACGTCATAACAGAGTGATGAGTCATCAATTTTTGATGATAGTTGCATCATATGTGAGGTATGTTAGTCTACAGATTCTATTAAAATTTCATCCTTCTATCTCCTATAATGGCTGAGTTGTGCTCGAATAAATGTATTGCTTAACTTTTAAAGGCAGTGGTTCTCAACCAGGGGTGCGAGAGACGATTCTGGGGGGTGCGAGGAAGTATAGCCACTTGATAAATATTTACTGAGGAATAACAAATTTGTTCCATTTTGCAAACTCAATGAAGTGCATTGTTTAGCTTTAGCACATTTTATTGTATTCTCGGAAGTGCTTTTTCAAAATCATATGGGCATGCCTAATTTCCGAGACGGGACGGGACCGTCCAGGAAAATCTAGATACCTAATTTCCAGGACGGGACGGGATTCGTCCCGGGAATTAGGTATCTTAACCCGTCCAGTCCCGAAATTAGGTACCTTTTCTGTCCCGTCCCCGAGATTAGGCATCTTGACTCGTCCCGTCCCCGAGATTAGGTATCTAGATTTTCTGGGACGGTCCCGTCCCATCCCGGAAATTAGGCATGTCCAAATCATATAATGTGTAAATCAATGCATTTTATTGAATAGGCGTAATGACGCTACCTTTATATTAAAAAAGGGTGCGAGATTTGATTTCGAAAGCTGAAGGGGTGCGGAAGTCTAAAAAGGTTAAGAAACACTACTAAGGCAATGGCACTTACCCAAAAATTAGTACCATGGATTGGTTAAATACTTCAAAACCAATAATTTTGATATTGTAGATATTTCAATTTTTCATCAATTTAGGCATTCACCCACCCTGACAAACTAACTATTATATCAGAACAATTGAAATGAGATATATTATTTGGTTTTTAATGCACATAATCGGATCATTTAATACTTAATACATACAAAATATCAAAAGAATAGTTAATCACAATATTGAGACTTGAGGGACAGACTTGACTTAGCTTGAGGGACAGACTTGACTTAGCTTGAAAGATAGACTTGACTTAGCTTGAGAGAGACTTGACTTAGCTTGAGAGAGAGACTTGACTTAGCTTGAGAGAGACTTGACTTAGCTTGAGAGATAGACTTGACTTAGCTTGAGAGAGAGACTTGACTTAGCTTGAGAGACAGACTTGACTTAGCTTGAGGGACAGACTTGACTTAGCTTGAGAAACAGACTTGACTTAGCTTGAGGGACAGATTTGACTTGACTTGAGACCTGAGACTTGAGGCATCATAAGGGAACAATCACACCCCGGCCTTTCAATAGGATATAGTCACACATTCCGGACTTCTACAGTCTGTGAAGTCGACTAAATAAACAAAGAATATATTAAATTAGTTCTTGAATTTAGTCAGTTTACTATTCTCTTGTTTCAATACTAGTGCATTATATATAGGTCTTAACTTTATTAGTGTACAATGTTCTAGTTCCATAGTAGCACATGCCAAATGAATAATATTAGTACGGGAAGAGCCAGAATAAATCTTTTAATTTCTGCTGAGGGTGCAGATACATCGTCGTCATAGGCGTAACTCCATGGGTGGCAGGCAGGGTTGCCGTGGGAATGGGAATCCCCATACCCATGGGATGGGAATGGGAATGATTTTTCCCCCGTGGGGATCCCCATAGGATTCCTATGGGGATCTCCACATATCCCCAGGGTCCTATGGGGATTCCCACAGGGTCCTATGGGAATTCCTACAGCGTTCCTATAGGGATCCATGGGGATTCTCATAGGGTCCTATTGGAATCCTCATGGGGATTCCCACAGGAATTCTATGGGAATGGGATGGGAATTGAAATTTAATTCCCACGGCAACCCTGGTGGCAGGGGTAGCGTGCCACCCAGACCTAAATGTTATGTTGACTTGGGGTGGCATGCCGCATTAGTTTGATATATGTTTACAAACCTCGCCACTCCAGCTAACCGTGAAAAAAACAAAATAGTTACGCCTATGATCGTCGTTAAATGACTATTCTTCCCTACCCAATTCACATTGAACATTTTCTAAACATCATTAACGAATTTCAAGAACTCAACAGTTTAGTTCTGGTCGACACTGTTCTTATCCATGATATAAGCTAACAGTCCGGCTGAAGTTGACTAATGAAAATGGGGTGGGCCCAAATTACATTTCACCTTTCCAACCTGACAACCGGCAGGCTTGTCAGGTTGGAAAGGCGAAGTGAAATGTCCCGATGTTAATTTGGAGCACGTTTAGTGTAGCTGTTTAGGTACTCACTGGACTCTGAAAATATACACACTCGCGAATTTAATTAGGAAATATAGCTCCTTCAGGAACATATACATGATTAGTCACGGGGTCTATAGCAACGCCATGAGGATGCCAGTTCTCCAGGAGCTTTACCTTGCTTTGTAACAGTTGTTAAGTGGTCGATATAGTGGTATATGTGTGTCTCTCTGCGGGATCAACAAGTTGAAATCGATTACTGAATTCAAATGACATTTCTCCTTTGCAGGGTGTGAAAATTTCGCTTAGATCTTAGAACTTAATCGTAGTCATATCATTCGACACCTACATGTCAATTTTCATATCTCTACGACTTGCCAATTCTTCAATCGATTCGGACAAACAAACAAAAATCCTAGCATTTTAATATATAAGATACGACTGTTTATATATACATATACTGTTATTTCTGTGAGACAAGCATCCTTTATAGGAAAGTGGAAGGTGGTGCTATCGACTGAAAAGTGGAAGTATCGGATTGCATCAGACAAAAATGAATCACGCCATATGAGCAGATTAATGCATTCCAAAATGAGTCATTGTAATATGTTGGGATATTAAATACGTACTCTTAGTTATAATGTTATACTTGTTATAATTGAAAAAGTGAACAAAATACCATCATCCATAGCCTACTATATATATTATAGTAGGCTATGCATCATCTTATTTAACAACATTTTAAGAAAATAAATTGATAAATATTATGTCTGTTTTTCCTTTTTTATGCTCTATCTATTGAACGATTCACTATTAATATGTTAAAAATGTAATTAAAATAAAACCTGGGGAGGGGCAAGAACGAGCGAAGCGAGCGACGGTAAGGGGGGGTCTGGGGGGCTTGCCCCCATAATTCTTTTAAATCTTAGACGCTCAAATATCGATCTACAGCTATTGTTGTCACCTAGGGAAAAGAAAATCTCGGACTATAGTGGAAGAAAAATATAATTGGGATATACGTATATCTAGACTCAATTAACATAAGGCCATAGCACAGCTTCTTCCACTGCTCCACTTCCCGGCACCACACCTCCCCTGGCTCCAGACCTGGGAGGGGCCACCGCCTCCCCAGGTACCCACTCTTGGTGCCTATGTAACTTATCTAAATACAATCTCCAAGTATGAAATTTTGTTGTTTTAATCAATCAAACACTGCTTGTGCACGGTTTTGTGTTTTTCCAAACGTCGGGACCACTTTTAATTCAAATTCCAATAGAAACAAACTAGATGAATGCGAGACCTTTCATACCTGTTGAAATCAAATTTCACACATTAATTTAATGCATCATATGGTACAAAATAGAACGAGTCAAGGTTTATCTACAAGTAAACATTTTATTGATTTTTGCGCCACCCTAATATATAGTGCTACAATTTGTTAAAATAAATATGCAAAACATATTTTTCATCCATTGGTAATGTAAACATTCACATTAAATATTTCATTTATCTGAAATTTAAATGGCAATTCGAATTTGAGTATTAGGAATTGATAAACCTCACATTCGGGAAGAGAGTGTGTTTCAACTTATTGTGAAGTGAAAGCTTATGTTATTTAGTTACCGTACCGGATTTTAGATTTTGGGTGACTTATCATAATGTTATCATGATAAAGTCATACAATATTGTAGAGACATACATATATACTAAATATTTTATCGAATCATATGTTCAGTTCAATCTCTTCTTATTCGTGAGATATTAGCTAAGTTACTGTGTTTGTATTGATTATTTAAATTCAATTTTATTCTAGACAAAATTAAGTAACTATTTAAGTTAACAAGCACATAATGACCATCTGTCATAGTAAACATGATCCAATGTATCTTGCTAATATCCTAAATACCAGCAAAGCTTCTAATTCAAATTTGTAGATCTGTTGCATGAAAAAATGCCCCCACCGTGAAAAAATGCCCCCACCATGGATATTCATGTAATATGGGGGGGGGCAAAATTTAATGGAGTTAGCGTGAAAAATTGCCCCCCCGTGAAAAAATGCCCCCCACCATGGATATTCTAAAGTATGCCAATGCTTATACAAAACATTTTGAATGCTATTTGGCTTCTATTCGTTTACTAAAGCATTGCAAATCAACAAACTAGTCGTGTGAAGTAATAACAATGACTTTCATAAATGTATCGTATATAAATAGTATCAGCAATATTTAGTGTTAAACTCAAGAATATCCATGGTGGGGGCATTTTTTCACGGGGGGGCAATTTTTCACGCTAACTCCATTAAATTTTGCCCCCCCCATATTACATGAATATCCATGGTGGGGGCATTTTTTCACGGGGGGGGCATTTTTTCATGCAACAGATCTATAGATTCCAGTTGACCGGACCAATAAAAATTTACATCCGCCGGGACTGACTCCTCAATATTAGACAAATGGTAGTACGATTTACAGTCTAGAAAATGCTTCAGAAAATGATTTTTTAAAGGATATGAATGCAATATGAATGGTTGGTCCGCCAAAACGAAGCAATCGTTATGAATGATTAGAACTACTTTATTTCATATATTAAATACATTCATCTGCATGCGGAAACTAATAATGATTAAATTAAATTCTTTCTATGTATGTAAAGTAGTATTCTACAAGTGTTCATGACTTTCGCACTAAGGAAATAGCTGTAAATTTAGAAATTAGATATGCTGATTCTCTTTCTGCAATCACCTATCTCATTAACTATTTACAGACTGCAATTTCTGAAACAAAATATATATGATCAACATGGCCGGCGCCAGCGGGGGTGTCCGATACCCATTGCCTCAAGGACATGATGCAGTGCGACACTCACTAGGTTAGTTTATTGTATGAGGTTAACTGATGATATATATATTATTTGGGGGGTGATGCATTTGTCAGAATTTTTACAGGTATTCATTTGTCAGACAGATGTATGCATTTGTCCGAAAAGTGCTTTTCTACAGAAAGGGGTGTGTAGAGGCCTTTTAGGCGAGGCATCTTGCTCCCCTTTGAGACCATTGAGGCATTTATCGGGAGAATATATTGTAATCCTATGATTTTGCAGCTTTTTAGGAGAGATGTCTGTTAGCAAACTACAAAATTCGGACAAATCCATACTACAAATTCGGACAAATGCATAATGGAAAATTCGGACAAATTCATGCGTCCCATTTGGGTGTCCAGACACTCACTAAGCAAGTCGGTGACTGGACACGCACACCTCATAATACGTTGCACCGGCCATGATCAGGGACGGCATACACGGTATGGCGAGCGCCGTACCATTTTTCAGTGGTACGGCATTGCCGTACCTCATTTCAGGATGGCCCTGCGACGTTATATTACATTTCAGAAAAAACGACTTTTATAAATGAAATAATTTATTGGTAATTATATTATCTGCTAAAACACTACATTTGACAATAGTGTGCATGACAGGTACGGCAGGTACGGCGAGTTCCGTACCACTTTTCATAGATATCCCAAGGGCGTGGAACGACATCGCAGTCCCACCTTTTAGAATGGTATGCTTAAGGAAATGTCTACAATAAAATAAAGTAAATCAAAAATAGTACTTGTACAAGTTTATTAGAACGTCCCGAAAATTAGCTGCCGATATTCATTTCAGGAAATAAATTCTTTCATAGCTTCTAAGTAATTGACTTTCCAGTCTCGATAGATATATATTATCATTTGGTTATTGAGTCTTTCTTGTGTCATCGTAACACGCAAATAAGTTTTGATGTGTCGTAGTGAAGAAAAGGATCTCTCAATTGTGGCTGATGTTGCAGACATCGTTAAAAGAAGCCTAAGTAGCTTTGAAATTTGAGGAAAAAGGGCCTGGTGATACAATAACCGTTATTTTACACAAGATCTAGAGAAATTGTTGATGCCTTCCATGGCGTTTTCGAACATGGACATAATTCAGATCCCCGAAGATCGTCCCCAAAATGGTCTATAATTTCCTGTAAGTCTGTACTTGTATTTTCTCCAAACGTCGCTTTGCGGAAGACTTTTTCCACTTTAATATACAAAATAATGTAGTCGTATCTACCTAGGTCACTAATTCACAAAATATCTAACTTAAAAATTTGAAAAGAAATAATGGTTAAACAACAAAAATTAAATTGAGAGGTAGGAAAGTCAAATCCATACTGGGACAAAATTCACATCAAATTTATTAAAAACCCTCAGGTACAGTCCAAACTGGGGGAAGGAGGGTGGAAATATGATGAGGTGCGGCGTAGCCGGACTTCATGGAATCAATGAGCTAGTTGTGGATCCCACGCGTACGACATTTTTAATATCTCGCCGTACCACTTTTCGAAAGGGTGTGCCGCGCCTGATGATCATCGCTTGGAACTGGTATTGTAAAATGACATAGGTGCAATTCTGCGCAAATAACTGTTTTGTGAAGTGATCATTAATGAGGTTCGACTGTAAGTGCTGAAATAGTAGTACAATTCAAAAATTTTCGCATCACTCATTTACAGTTCAGTTCTATGCAGAAAACCTTATACGTATTAAAAACACTTAGAAGTGCCCTTAACGGCCTTCAAAATCAGTGAATTTGTCACAAATATAACCTATTGCGGAATCATATGATGGCAAATTTAAATTTTAATAACAGATACTGGTACTTTGACACCATTTTTATATATGCTGGTAATGCATTCCTGAGCCCTATTGTGCGTGATTAATTATTTAAGGCTGCTTATGTATTAGTTTAACTATCTTCTACTGCATCCCTAGTCCAAAATCCGCAAGTTACAGAGCAAAGCCGTATGCACCAGGTGTGAAGTGGAAAATATTGACTCATCATGGAATTATGACGTCATTGTCACCTTTTTGATAGTTAGAAATTTCAATTTTTCGACTTTAACTCAGCCATCCTTTCCATTTGTTTTTCTCCAGTTTCGATAACCAGTACTTATAAACACATCCTCAGCATTGCCAAAGTATGGCGGGGCGAAGTGATGACACACGTAGAAAACACAGCGTCCCATTCTACAGAGTATTCAATCCACTCATTAATTTTATACCATGAAAAAAGAAATGATCGACCAGCTGAATGACCCATATCCTGTTCTAGGTACTCCTTTAGAAATGGAGAGCCAGCTTATCTCCAGTCATTTGAGATATATCTTTAGGCGATTGCATCGGCTGAATGTAGGGCATTAGGATCTTTCGATTCATGATCGAAAGATCCGGATCGCGATCCTTTTTTTGAGGATCAAGATCGGATCGACGATCCTTTTTAAAAGTAGGATCGGATCGAAACTTTTACTGAATTCGATCCGATCCTTTTTCTTTTTAATCCCCAAATTGGAGGTGAAAGTATTATTTACTTAACCCTCGGTTGGCTAGGAATGTTGAAAGTGAAAATGAAAGTACATTGAAAGTGAACTGAAAGTGAAAATGAAAGTGGGGTTTTCTCTATTTATACTTTTGAGACGTAGCCAGGCGAGGGTTAAGCACTAAGTACGCCCCAGGCTGCTGCAGACGGAAGGATATTGCACGCCGTCCATGCCATAAGGCATCTCCTTCCAGGAGCTGTACTAAAAATGATAGTCCTCTGACTATTATGAAAGGATCTTTTGGGGGGATCGTGATTGGATCGAAGATCCTTTTATACAATTAGGATCGTGATCGGATCGAAGTTCCTTTTATAATTTAGGATCGGGATCTGGATCTAGATCCTTTTTTAAGGATCGACTATTGCCCTAGCTGAATGATAATGGGGCAATTTGTATTAGAGAATAATCGGATTTTTGGTGGAAATAGATCATTTTCAGGAGCTTCTTCTTGAGATTTTCTTTTCTGTGTTAAAAAGTCTTCATAAGAAAGAAAATAACTAGAATGTTATGATACGAGCGTATACGGTATTAATTTTAATTATAATCAAATTACTTAAGGGTGGTGTTTCCTTCCAGAACTAACTCAAAAAGTTTTCATTATTTTCTCCTGAAACTTTTTGTGGAAACTGTTCTCGATGAGTTTCACATCATGACACCTTCAAAAAAGTGAAAAAGTTGTCAGTTATGACTGGGGACCCAAAAATGACTACGTCTGATAGCATCCGCCGAATTCCCTTATCTGTAACTTTATTTGACCATGCCAGATCGTTATTTTAATACTGAATTCGTGCTCAGCACTAAATTTCCAGCCATTTGATATTTATATTGACGATATTTGGAGAATATTTTGGTTGCCTGTTCCTAGCAACTGCCAGGAATGGTGTGAAAAAAAATCCTGGCCGTTGCTAGGCACGGTGAAACAAAAATCTTTCCAAATATGGTCAATATATATCAAATTGCTGGAAATCTAGTGCTGAGCATGAATTCAACATTAAAATGATGATCTGGCAATGTTAAAAGAAGTTATAGATGTGGGACATCTCGCATTTAACTCACATTTTGATTATCTCGTTATGGGATCCCACAAGTCCATTGTTTTGTGGATAATAAGCTCGTGTACTGCGATTGTCCACTTTTAATTCCTATAACATTTTCATACATATACATAATTTCGGCACTGAAAACTAACAGTTAACACTTTCGATTGCACAAAACACTTACAATATAAGAACACATTAATCGCATTTAGGGCTAGTGCTTGTATTAGTCAGTAGAGATTTACTAATACACTTTATATGTTAATGTTACCTGGCTTGTAAATTCCTTTCCTTGATCATGCTGTATTGATTTAGGGACTCCATATGCGAGGTAAATGTCCTATGACTCTTTGATCACAGCTTTAGTAGATTTACATGGGAGTGGTCGTGCAACTCCGTACTTGCTCAAATAACAAACAAGAACGAGGATATGATAGCAACCAAGGAATAATATAATTTATTTGTCTAAATTCAATGGTGCACGAGATTCGACAAATTTCCAAATGTGACCAATATGATAAATTGTCTAATAACTCGTAGACAATTGAATTTAGACAAATAAAGTATATTATCACTTAATAGGAAAGAGTCTATTCGCTATCAAATGGATCTACATTTGAATGTCTAGCTCTTGCGGTTTTCAAGATATGACCCCAACTGACCTAAACACGTTTCCATAGCAACACTGGAATGTAGCAACATTCCATGAAAAAAATCCAAATTTTTCATATTAACCCATTCAATTCTCAATTATATGCAAAAAGATTTATAATAAAACACTTAGAAGCGCCCCTAAAAGGCCTCTTAAAATCACTAAATTTTTCACAAATACGTATAACCTATTGCGTAATCATACTAATCTAAATTTTAACAACTGATATGGGTACTTTGACACCATATTTATATATGCGGTTGGTACTTCTAAGAAGGATACGTCTGTCTTACAGTTATAATCGATATCACTCGAAAAATCACCAAATTTGTCGACTTTTAACTTTTTTTTTTGATGCGTAATGATGACGTCATAACACAGTGATGAGTGATCATTTTTTGATGAAAGTTGTATCACATGTGAGATATATTAATATGCACATTCTATTAAAAGTTCATCCTTCTATCACCTAAAATGGCTGAATTATAATCGAAAAACCTGAAATTTTTAATAATAACAAAGGTGACGATGACGTCATAATTCCATGATGAAAGATAAGTGAAGGGGGAGATCTCAATAATAGTTTAATGATAGTAAAGCACATAATATTTCAGGCTTTCGGATATATATCCTCCTCAGTACAATTTGTTATGGGTAAGTAATAATGGAAAAGATGAGTGCCCTATAAATAGTTATGACTTTTACGAAGTAATTTAGGTTAGGGGTCGTCTTCCGCAGTGGAAATGGGAATGGGAGCAGTTGACGCGTTAAGTGTATCATAGAATTGATTGGGATGGTAGAGATAAATGGCTAGGTCTGGGTGATGCCTTCAGAGTATATTTGAAACCTGCAGTTCCATTGAGGTCTCTAGACGAGACGAGGGTTTGTAGGATGGTGGAAGAAACTTCCAGACCTGCCAAAGCAGGTCAGGGGCGGCTCGCATATGCTGCCAGATGCGGTGATGTAAACGGGGTTGTCTCAAAACCCTTTTTATGGCGCCGGTTTGGCCCACATAGATCAATTTGGGGATGTAGGGATGGTGGAGAACATAAATACAGCGAAGGTGCGCGCATGGTTCAAAGGGGATCGCAGTGGGGATTCCGAAATGCTGTTCATATGAGATACAAACGCGGCAACGCTCTTTGCAAACCGTATATATACATAAATAAATAAATAAGCATTAATCAAGTTTTAATAGTAAGGAGGTATATATGTATATACACATTAATCGAGTTTTAATAGAAAGGATGGACAAACATATTTCATATTTCAACTGAAAACAATTGAATAATCTAATAATATAGCCGAATACTTTATAATTGAATTCAAATTAACTCCATTCAATGGAGTGATTTCATATTAATACAAATATAATGATCAGATTACACATGTTAAATAGCAGTGTAGGCATTGTTAGTTAAAATCTGGATAGTACTTTAGGATGGTAAAATTATTAATAATGAATCAGGCACTCTGCAGATTAGTGTTTAATGTTTAAAGATAATTAATCTCATTATTAAGAATTTATTTACGGATGGCGTAACTTATGGCCATGCCAATTTTTCACGGCCCGGGGAGACAGTCCCACAATATCTAGATAGCTATTTTTCGGGACTGGAAGAGTCAAGAAGCCTAATTTCCAGGGAGAGGGCGGATGAAACACCTAGTAATTTCCATCCCGTGCCGGAAATTTGATATCCCTTAACTCATGTTATAAACTTTTTTTGATTGCATTAATGTATATAATTCATTTACAGCAATCAATCTAGAGGCAACTATCCGCAAGTAATTATAACAATTTAAAGTTAATGAATAACCAGGTTCACCTATTTTGAAGGAATGTCGTTTGCTTATAGGCGATCCTATCTTGATGTGGCATGTATTGTATGTACACTCATGGTCGCTTATTATGAACCACCAGGGGACCAAAAAATCTGATCATAAAGATAAACTTCATATTAAGCGAACTAATTCCATTGAAATCCTATCTAAAAAATGAAATTGGGACCAGGAGATTAGTTCATAATAAAAGAATGTTCATATTAAGCGGTTTCATAATAAACGACTCTGACTGTAGTATAAATATGCTTGGGTCTTGAATGAAACTTGTTATTAATTAAATAATTTCAGTCAATCCACACTATTATATTGTGATCGCACGCAAGCATGGAATATCAGTTTAATAAAAAATACAAAATGAGACAAAATAAATTATGAGGCAGAGAATATTTGAAGAGAGAAACCTTTATTTAATGACAAGCAGGCGATCTTGTTGTGTTTTAGTACAGCGATGCCTGTCGGATGATTAAACATCCCAGGTTCATGTCCGTACTTACCTAGAGTGTATTGTAGCTCTCCTTCAAGAGAGAATACTTTGATTTGATGACTCCGATTATCACTTACGATGATGTTGTGATGTGCATCTAGACTGAAGAAGAATGCTCGTTCAACCTGCATTCCAATTCCTCTCGTTATGATTGCTCTAATCTTCACGCCAGAAATTGTGAATATATGAACACATGGAGAGTCTCTATCACTCAACACGAACATTTGATCGGTTGAAAACTTTAGGTCTATAGGGCGAGTCATCGTTTCATGTCTAAGCAAGCTTTGAATTTCGAGATTTCCATTCAGTATTTGGATTATGTCCTTGTCAGTACTTGGCATGTAAAAGTATTGATTTGGGGAGATGGCAAGATTGCGTGGAAATTTAAATTTTTCGTGTCCTATCTTATCTACTTTTTTAATCATAAACAGCTCTGGTAGTGAGAATATGAATATAGCATGATGTCCCCAGTCTGTAACATAGACACTTCTTCCATGAACTAATACGCTGTATGGACTATCAAGGTGTGAATCCCCGAATTGTTTTAGGAAATCTCCATTTTCGAAGAACATCAGGATGCGATGGTTACCAGTATCGGACACATAAATATGTCCTGTGTCTTCTTGTATAAAGATACCTCTGGGATATCTGAACTCTCCAATTTCCAATCCTAAATTTCCTACCACTAATAGTTGTTGAAACGTGTTATAATCAGGAATCTTTGAAAGAGGAGTGATTTGATTGAGTTTGTTGTCCATTAATTGATTAGCCATAGTAGTTGTATATAAGTTGAGCGAATTTAAAACAGAACTAAGAATAATGATCTTGAATGTTTGAGTTTTCTAATTAAACTGAGACTATAACTACTATATACTCAGACTATACTGATACTGAGACTAAACTGAGACTATTACTACTATATGCTTTTACAACATTAACCAATTTTTTCCCTTGCACGACAGACCTTAAAAATGTATTACCAGCATATATAAACTACATATCAAAGTACCCGAATCCATAATAAAAATGTATATTGTCATCATATTGCGCAACGAGCACTTTTTGGGTGAATTTAGGCAATTTTCTCACCTGTTTTATACATTCCATTCCCACAAGATTTCTGTGGGAATTCCCACATAAACCCACAGAAAATCCCAAAGAAGCCCACAGGAAATCCCACAGAAACACACATAAAATCTCACAGAAACACCCAGGAAATCCCACAGAACCCCAAAGGAAATCCCACAGATTCCCACATATGGGAATTCCCATAGGCTTAAAGTCATATTCCCATTCCCATCCCATATGGGATGGGAATGGGAATGACTTTAAGCCTATGGGAATTCCTACATGTGGAAATATGTGGGATTCTGTGAGCATCTGTGGGATTTCCTGTGTGTTTCTGTGGGATTCTGTGGGATTTCCTGTTGGTTTCTGTGAGATTGTTGATAATAGTGGATAGAAGTTCCAATTCCAATGGATTGTAACTTACTATCATTTTACCTCCTTCAAACAATGTTTTTGAATGATATTAAAAGAAACCTAATTACCAAGGCAGTTTCTACCTTCACGAACAATTGCTTTCCATGATGGAACAGGTTAAAAACTCAGAACCACAATTCATATGTGCCCATCCTGGAGAGATTGTCAACCGTATCAAGAAAAGAATATACACGTACTTACTTCAGCAGATAAAATTCGATTGTCAGGGCAACAGGAAATGAAAGTGGAATATCGTAAACTTAATTTCTCACTCACTCAAATTGAAAAAACTCGTCTAATATTACAATCAGGCATAGCCTACTATATAGTATAAGGCCTAAGAGTAACTTAACCAGGGATGCGGTAGAAGATGGATGAAGAAATACATGAGCTGCCTTAAATCATTAACAAAGCACAATAGAGCTTAGGAATGTATTACCAGCATATATAAATATGGTGTCAAAGCACCCATATCCGTTGTTAAAATTTAGATTAGCCATCAAATGATTGCGCAACACGCTATATTTGGGTCAAATTTAGTGATTTTCAGAGGTCGTTTAAAGGCACTTCTAAATGTTTTTATTATAAAGTCTTTCGCATAGAGCTGAGAAGTGAATGTGTTAATACTAAAAATTTGGAATTTTTTCATGGAATGTTCTTACATTCCACTGTTGCTATGGAAACGTGTTTTGGTCAGTTGGGGATATATCTTGAAAACAGCGATAGCTAGACATTCAAATATAATCCCATTTGATAGCAAATAGGTTACTTCCTATTTAGCTATAATACAATTTCTGTGTCTAAATTCAATGGTTTACGAGATATTCGACAAATTACCAAATGTGACTAATATGATAAATTGTCTAATAACTCGTAAATTATTGAATTAAGACAAAGAAATTGTATTATAGCTTGATAGAAAGTAGCCTATTTGCTATCAAATGGGATTAAATTTGAATGTCTAGCTATCGCTGTTTTCAAGATATAGTCTCAACTGACCAAAACACGTTTCCATAGCAACACTGGAATGTAAGAACATTCCATAAAATTTTTTTTCATATTAACACATTCACTTCTCAGTTCTATGCGAAAAGCTTTAGAATAAAAACACTTAGAAGTGCCCTTAAACGACCTCTGAAAATCACTAAATTTGACCCAAATATAGCCTGTTGCGGAATCATTTGATGACTAATCTAAATTTTAACAACGGATATGAGTGCTTTGACACCATATTTATATATGCTGGTAATACATTCCTAAGCTATATTGTGCTTTGTTAATGATTTAAGGCAGCTCATGTATTTCTTCATCCATCTTCTACTGCATCCCTAGTGCCAAATTCGAAAGTTACTCTGAGGCCTTATTATAGCAGGCTATGAATCAGGTAATATCTTTTTTTTTACTTTTTAACTTTTAATTGGTTCGTGTGACTGGTAATATGTTGTACGTTTCAGGGCCGTAGGCGTAGGTGAGGCATAGGTGCGGCATGGGTCTCGTACTAGGGCCAACTTGAAGCTATACATTTGCAATAATTTGACTTTCTATAGTGAAGTCTGTACCTTGGTTCGGTTGATTCTAGTAATGCCGGCAAGCAATGCGGTCAGTGAACGTTCTTTTTCTGTGATGCGGCGGATCAAGAGTTATGTGGGGCACTATCGATCAAACAAGACTCAATCATGTAATGGTATTAAACATCTACAAGGAACAGCTTGATAATTTAGATCTGTCAGTCATTTCCAATGAATTTATTAGCGACAGTGAGCAAGGTTTGAGGTTTTTCGGGAAATTTAGTAATGAAAACTAAGAGAAGATGCATAAAGGCCTGATAATCGTACAGTCTAAGTCACCAAATACAGTCGAAACCGGGGTTTTTTCACTCCGGTTTATCCTTTCATATCGTTTTCCTTACTACGTATTTCAAAATTTTAATTCTGTAGAAAAGTCCAAATATACTACTATATTAATTTCCATCGTTTTTCTCTTACTGTTTGAACCTGTAAAGAAATAGTAATAAAAAAACGGTTTCGGCTGTATGTATATACTCCAGTAATTTATTCAAAATAGATTAACTCTCGCTTTTTATTTGGTTGAGTTGCAATACTTAGTAGTATTAATAAATTATACCATTTGTTTTGCGGTCAAGACTGGCTCCCCATTGATTCCTTCGCCCATAGCATTCTATATACTAAGGCAATGGCACTCTATTCAAAATCTGGACCATGGATGGCAATTACCCTGGAACTTTCTAGACAATTAATTTACCAAGTTTTATGATTTTATGATTAAAAAGGATAAATTCATATACTCCCTACTTACTTGGAAGATATTTTGGAATAATTTTCCGAAACTGAAATAGTTCATTTTCCTGGATATTTGCATCATCTGCGTGAAAAATATCAGAATACATCACCTTACAATGACAACATCTTGATTTTTACAACCTTGGGTTCAGGAAATAGATGCACCGATGTAATTACTTCGAAATAAGCCTGTGAATTTACCAATATGTGTCAACTTATGTCTAATAAACGTCACTGAATAAACTGACTAACCACATTTTGGTCATCCTTAATAATTAAAAACGATATTTTTACGATATTTCAAAATGTTCTCAAAATATTGTCACTCACTCAAATCGCCTATCTGCACATCGCTTGTCTATTCAACATTCATCTTCACATCACGTCTGCTCTATTCTACCCTATTCTCACTATTACTCGATTCACAGCATACTTTTCAACATTGCTCGTCTGGTACCTGGTTGTAAGTCAAACTATTGTGATAAGATGAATACATACCTGTTTTTTCTTTTCCCGCTGACAATGAGACTCGTGAAAAATGGTTCCGAGCTATACCTCGACGGAGAGAAGACTACGAGATGAACAAACGATTGAGGGTATGTTGGATAATACACTTTAATCACAATACTCTATAGTAATTTTTTTTAAATTTCAAGGTCTGCATACACCATTTCCATGAAGAAGACATCGAAATGACCATTCAATTCTCAGATGGATTGAAGATTATTGAGACAGATAGGAAGAAAGTGGGTCTCAAAAAGGGTGCAGTCCCTAACATCTTTCCTAACTGTCCTAGTTATCTGATGGACGCTACTGTTAGTTGTCAAAGACTATCTCTAGATGACAAGGAGTAAAGGAGGATATAAGAAGCATATCAGAAAAGTCTTGCGGAATTCAAAGAAACAGAAGCTAAGTTTACTATTTCTACTCTTAATTGTATTAATTCTAAATTGCATCTAGTCGAACTATCTGTCGGTGGGTTTTTTATCGACCAAATTCAACGGTCATCCTTTTTCTTAAGATACAATATCATAATGAAATTTCTACAATCGAACGTTCAATAATTATTAATGAAAAATTATATTACAAGGCTTTTTATAAGGAAACAAACAAAATTCAACTATCCTGCCACTCACTAACCGATATTAAGGCATTGGAAAATATCATTAATGAAGTCGAATTATTTGAAATTAATAAAAATGAAGGTAATTTCTTCATCGACCCCTTTGATTCAACACGTGAATAATGCCATTCATAATATCACTAATGCTAAGATCAAAAATAGTATTGGTTTAGAGAGCGAGTATACTAAAATTCTAGAAGCTGCTTCCACATTTAACGATTTAGAGCGTCATGTCATTCTTCAAATGGATGAAGTCCACATTCGTAGTGATGAAATAGAGATAACACTAAGCTAAAAATATATAACTACAGTCAGGGTCGCTTAATATGAACATTCGTTTATTATGAACTAACCTCCTGGTCCGAGTTCCTTTTTTTAGATAGAATTTGTATTGAATCAAGTTCGCTTAATTAATATGAAGTATCTCTATTATGGACAGATTCTTGGCCCCCTGGTGGTTCACAATAAGCGACCCTGACTGTATTTTTTTCTATGTTCTTTTGTTTTAGAGAGAGAGAGAGAGAGAGAGAATGAAGAATCTAGTCTAGTTATAAATGAATTGTCACACTTTATCTATTTATTTATTTAATTATTTATTTATATCTAGCAGTGTATTGATTGTGATTTTACCATTAAAGTATATTAATATGTTAATTTTAAGTGGGTTGGGTGGTCCGAAATCATTAAAATCAATCAAATGTTACATTAGAGTACTTTAGAATAGTAATGAAAGACAATATAACAATACGGGGGCGCAGCATTTGTTAGAATTTTGAAGTAGTCATTTGATAGAATTTCTACTGTTTGCATTTGTTAGAATTAATTATTTCATATGTTTGCATTTGTTAGAATAGTTTTCTCACATGTTTGCATTTGTTAGAATGAGTTTTCTCATATGTTTGCATTTGTTAGAATGAGTTATTTCATATGTTTGCATTTGTTAGAATGAGCTTTCTCATATGTTTGAATAGTCCATTCATGCTGTAGTGTTGGGAGAAAAACAAGAAAGTGATTTCAGGCATTTTAGTTTGGAACAATTTGAAATTGAAAGTGATTTCAGGCATTTTCTGCTCACTGTGGGGGTACGGTGACATTTTCAGAAAAGAATGTGGCCGAATGAGAGCGAAAGCAGGCCTTTGATTCGGAAACGTAGCAAAGTGAAAGGAAGCCTTTTGAGTTTGGAACAAATTGATTTTGAAAGTGATTTCTAATTCGTTCTAACAAATGCAAGCATATGAGAAAACTATTCTAACAAATGCAAACATATGAGAAAACTATTCTAACAAATGCAAGCATATGAGAAAACTATTCTAACAAATGCAAGCATATGAAATAACTCATTCTAACAAATGCAAACCTTAGAAATTCTAACAAATGACTACTTCAAAATTCTAACAAATGCATGCGCCCCAACAATACATGATATTTTGAAAGCCCAGGGTAATTGCCATCCATGGTCCAGATTTTGAATAGAGTGCCATTGCCTTAGTATATAGAATGCTATGCTTCGCCGCACCGATAAATATTTGCTTCCTACGGCCCTGCGTATATTTCCAAGGGAGACATGTATTTGCTCTTCGAATGGGATATGCTGTCACTTCATTGCTGTAAAATAAGCACTGGTAATGAGATTGATGTTACGAAGCATCTTTAATAATTTAAAACTTTGAGAATGAATATTTGATTTGAAATATTCTTTTATGATTACTGTAATTCAAATGTGTATTTTTCGAATCTGAAATCCGATAAGTTGGAACCCTTACCGTTTAGAAGTATTCGTCGCCACCAATGGAGTAATTTAGTATTATATGTATTTTGAGATAATTAAGTGATTAGATACTTTAGTCTGGTTAATAACGTGGTTGCCAAATGTTTGCCATAATTTCTTTTTGAGTCAAAATCATTCTATTGATTATCAAAAGTACTTTAACACTATTTTTTCGATCATAAAAACATAAATTATCAGTTCATAGTTAATTAATTGAGACTATCAATACTTTGTAGGTCCACTTTTGTTCTTTAACACGGCTGCAACACGGTCTGACAATGAAACCACTAATTTGCACAATACTCATTAGTCATTTCCCTGTTCTACTTAGGGCGGTCAGAAAGTTAGAAAAAGTTAGAAGAGAAAACTCTTTGTATACCACTTCCTATATATTGTGTCGCTTGAGCCACCGTGTAAAATTATGGCCACAAACCACCCGACCTTCCCTCAAGAGTAACGACATTACAAGGGCATTACTAAGCGATACGAATGCTCAAATACAAATCAATCTTAGGAAGTTGATGGGAATGATACTCTCTCAGATTCAAATATCTGATAATGGAGCCTACTTTTTAGGGAAGGACGAGTGGTGAACGGGTGATTTGTGGCCATAATTTTACACGGTGGCTCAAGCGACACAATATATAGGACGTGGTATACAAAGAGTTTTCTCTAGATTTTGATTCTGTAAATTGGTATCACTTGTGAATGTGTTAAGAAGTAAATTCAAGCTTCAATATCGATCCAATAAGGTACAATAAGAGTATATGATAGCACTGATTAGAACTTTCTGACCGCCCTAAGTATATCATGTGTTTATTTTGTCTTTTAAGTCTGGGAATGAAGTTGACCGTTCTTGTGCAACCCTCTTCTCCAAATTGGGCCAATTTATCATTTATGTTGAGGCCGATGACCTCAACATTGTTTTCATTGAGCCAATTCATTACTACTTTTGAACGTTGACAAGATGCACCATCTTATAGAAATAGTGGCAATTTAAGGATTCTGTTGTCAGATGTAATTTTTCTTGGAGTATACTTCGATATAATGTACCATTTATTATGGTATTTGGCGGCATGTGCCACAAAGTACCTATCCCTGATGCCCCATGCAACTCCAAAATCATCATTGATGGTGAATATTTCACAACTGGTTTTGTAACGTGGATCATAACTCTTGCCAGATGTTCTTCTCACATTAATGACTTTGAAACTGCTTTATTGAAGATTCATCCGAAAAAAGCACTTGATTCCAATCTTCGAATGTGAAATAACGGTATTTTTTGGAAAAACACAATCAGTCCCTGATGTCTTAGCAGATAACAGAGGTTTAGACGCAGGACGGTAAGATTTCAGATCGCATTCGTCATGCAAACAGCGAAGTTCGAATTATATGTAAAAAACTGAAATAGAAGGCTATAGAAACAAAATTACATCAATTTTTGTCATACTTAAATGACTATTGCACAAAATTGTTCAATGGAACTGTCATACATATTCAAATTTATTGCAGAATATTAAGTATGTACAAATTCTGTAATAGAATACATCCAAAAAATTATAAATTACAAATTCAACTCCAATATTTATCATTTCAGGCGAAATTATTCAATATAATAAATTTTTAAAAACTTGTGGGTAGCTCTACATTATAAAATATACACAAATACAGAAAATCAGAGCTTTTTGACTCTAAATAATATCTGAAGAAATCTTATTCTGCTTCTTCTTGAACCAACAGAATATAGTGTTACCTCGAAACAGCTTTTCTAGCTCTGTAATCGATTTCCCCTTTGTCTCAGGCACGAACAAACAAACAAGAATGCCTATAACTATATTGGCAAGAGCCAAAGCAAATAAGAAATAGGATCTGGGTACTCTTGCAGATATGATAGGGTAAAACGTTGAGATGAGAAATCCAGTAATAAAGAAAACGGATATGCCAACACCTGAAAAGACATGCTTGACTTTCAGTGGAATGATTTCCCCAAGGACGATGTAGCCTATAGGACCGCATCCAAGAGTAAATGTAGTGCCAAACAAAATTGTACTTAGGATAGGCCAGGCAATGACTGATGGACTTTGACACACAGCAAAATAAGCTGAGTTATTAGTTGAGTTTACTTGAGGGCATATTTGATCAACTGTTGTGAAATAGGTTGCCATCAGAATGTGCGAGGTTATGACGCCTATGATTGAAACTAAGAGGAGAGCTTTTCTCCCGATTTTATCGATTAAAAATATGTTGATAAAATTAGAAATTATGAGACCAATTGGAAAAACTAATCCAATGAGATTAGGGTCAATACTCCCATTATCTAGCAGTGAGGAAGTATAGCTAGAGAAGAGACTCACGCCAGCGGTTTGATTTGCTACTAGTAACAATATAGCAACAAACCCCGCTTTTAAGATATACGGCTTACACAGGAAAGATAGTTTAGAAATAAATGGAAGATTTTCTTCCTTTAAAATCACTTTAATTTCTTCAATTTCCTTAATAGAATCATTTTCCCTGTTACGTAATTTTTGCAATGTGGTAAGAGCTCGCTTATCCAACTCTCTCCGTAGCAAGTACGTAGGAGTGTAAGGCGCGATTAAAAGTAGAATGATCTGTAGCAAACATAGAATGGACACTATATAAGCAATCCAAGCATAATTCAACAGAATTCCTAAGATGTAAATGGTTAAGATTCCAATCGAAATCGATATTCCAGAAAGGCTGAGGTGCCTCCCTCTTGTACTCTTATGCGCTAACTCAGCTACGTATATCGGTATAATGGCTATAGATAATCCACTTCCTATCCCAGTTATTACCCTGCCGAAGATCAGCACTGCTGGAGCTCTACTGAAACCGATAATTATCCATCCTGCTGAACTAATCGCCGCGCCTACGATAATAACTGGTTTCCTACCCATACAGTACGTCAGAGGCATGGCTATAAGCCCACTAATTGCTGCGGATAGGAAGAATGCTCCCGTGAATATTCCGTACTGATAACCATTTAAGATGTTGCTGTTCTTAATTTCACGCGCTATTGGAGAAGGGAAACCGTAGTTCAATCCGAGTATTAGGAATCCAATGTCGGAGGATAGAGTACAATAGAGAACTCTCCATTCGGAGAGAGAGAAGAGATACATGTCTATCTAACAGATACAAACTAAAATAATAATCTAGAATATACCATATTCATAATACTTAGGCTAACCCACAGAAGTAGTATTTGGCAAATCATAATACAAATTTTACTGGTTTATTCGTTCAATATTGTAATATGATTATGCTTAGTTTATATTCTCAATACTCACTGCTCACTCCTATTTATGCATTTAATTATATCATATAACTTCTCTATATACTACATCCTAAAAGTATTAATGCATGGGGAAGACGTACATGCACTTAAACATTCAGCCAAGAATACCCATCATTAAAAAGTAGAAATCTGAATATAGGTTGAATACTGGCGTATTTAATGCTAGTGTACAACTCTAAATTCAGTGGTTCTCAACTTGGGATCGTGGACTCCTCCACGGAAGATATATTGCAGTTCACATAATATAGGAATATCTTACATTGGGGTGCAAAAAAGGTTGCAAACCGCTGACTTTATTGAATACAAGAGTTGGCTGCAAATTACTAACAGTAAAATAATTCAACATCAGTAAAAAAGTAAACTGTTACTACATATGTCTATACCATAGTTTATAATCAAATAATTAATAGTTAAAAGTTAAATCAAAAATGGCAACTTGTCAAAGTATCTGTTCTATCATTTCATGTGAAGACATGCAAAATCAAGTACGTATGCATAACGTAAAGTATTGAATATGTATGTGGTACGTTTTACTATGAGTGTAGATGGCTTCTATTGTATAACATCATTTCTCCATAGACGAAGCGAGAAACAGAGAAACAAACTGATCCCCGAACTATGCAATGGACAAATCGAAAATATTCTATTTTCACTAATTTCTGAATACAGATAACGGCTCAGTGCTTATAAAATGACCTAAATATAATAGAGATGCGCCGGATATCCGGTTCATTTCCGGTATCCAGCTTTTTTGTCGCCTTATCGGATATTGCTCAGTATCCAGCCGGATAGTAGTATTGTGACGAGTCTATGAATGACCAGTGTTTAATCAATAGATTATAAGAATAACAAATTAAGATAGAGAATGGTAGACTAAACGAGTTAACCTAAGCGGAATATAAATAGAGTATCCTACAGCCTATATCCAAGCTATCTATCTAAGGTATCCTAGCAACTATCTAAATACATACTAGGTGACTGTCTCTAACATTACCCCCCTTTTGAAAACGCTACATGTCCAAATGGGAAGTTCGGTCATTTGCAGGCCATCTCCGTCGATGTACTAGGTCAGGTAATCGCGATACTCTTTCGCTTTCCTAATTCTCAGTGGGTATCTACGTTGCTGGTTTGGGATCTGTGAGTTCGTGGTCACAGAAGGAGCTATGTTACCAGTGCTCTCATTTGGTGGCTCTTCCGGCTGGTCTCCATTCGCCGGATCATTCCTGGGATTTTCCTCTGCTGCAGGTTGTTCTTCACTCTCCGACTCGAGGGTGATGTCAAGTTCGGGGAGTGCATCGTTTTGGATGTACTCGGGTGCTGATTTCTCCTGTATGGGTATACTTACAACTTCACCACCTCCCCTCTTATACAATTTGCATCTATCTTTGTGAACCCATTTAGAACCTCTCTGCCGATTGATCTTGATATTATGGCCTCTACAATCGATCACCTGAAAAGGACCCTTATATCTCAGGTCTAGAGAGTCCGTACGCATTTCATTGCGCTCCAGAACGTAGTCACCTGGGCATATTTGAGTTTGTTTCCTATTCACGCAGGTTCGTTCCTGCCTCTTGTCTTTGCTTGTCTCGTCATTACTCCTAGCAATATCATGAAGCTCATTTTTCAAGATTGTTAAGCTGTGCAGGTGTTGTTCATAGGACTCAGGCTTACCCTTACCGTACGTTGCGAGCATCGCGTCGACTGGAGAAATGGGCTGTCTCCCTGTCATCAGTAACTGTGCTGAAAACTTTGTGGACGAATTCTCGATATTATTACAATATAATGTAATTTCAGGTAGTAGACTAGGCCAAGATCCTTTACTGAGATTCCTATCCAAAGTTAAGCATCTAGCCACCTGCTTCACTATCCCAATACTCCTCTCAGCTAATCCATCCGCCTGTGGATGGTAGGGGGAAGTGTGTCGCTTTTCAATTCCGAACTTTCTGCACATTTCTCTTACTTCTCCACCATCGATATTATGTGCCTGATCTGAGAGAACGCCTTTAGGTACCCCATGACCGCGATAAATCCAGCCGTTTTCGAATTCCCGGACGAGTGACTCCGCTTTCTGGTCCTTGAGTGGCACTGCTTCAATGTATCTTGTAAACACATCCACCATACAGAGGAAGTATCTATATGTATCATCTGACCATGGAAGCGTGGCCACGTCCATGGCGATGAGATCACCTGGACCGATGCCAGAGGTATTAAATGTACCTACTGGTTCCTTTGGAGTATTGGATGGCTTCCCCCGATGGCAGGTTAGGCAATCCCTACAGTATTCCTTTATGTCTCGCGTCATCCCGATCCAGAAATAGGTCATCCTTATCATTTGTGATGTTCTTGCCTGGCCAAAGTGCCCTGCGCGATGTACCTCCTCAACCACGGCGTGCTGCAATGCTTTTGGAACCACCAGGTGCTGGTCGAAGTATAACACCCCATCGCGAAGGTTCAGATGGGACGCAACTCTTTTGAGCTGTCCTGAGGTAATATCCTCTCCAGCTCCAATACATTCTATGGCGCCGCGTGTTACTGGGTCCCGTTTCTGAAGCTTTATTATGTCTGATTGTCTACTTCGGTTTCGCACGTTGAACACTTTATCCTCGAAAGAATTCTCGTCCTGGATATCTAGGTCGATGCGTTGCCCTGGAACCCTACTTAGGTAGTCAGGGAGGGCATTTTCTCTGCCCGGCCTATAGGATATCACGTAGTCATATTCTTCCAACTCCATTATCCAGCGGGCAAAGGTGTGTCGCGGGTCCTTTTGACTGCGCAGCCAGCGTAGTGGGTTGTGATCAGTCAGTAACTCTACCTTGTCTGATCCCCTCAGATATGTGCGCCATTTTCTGCATGCTGCTATTAGACCCCAAGCTTCTAGTTGTCCGGCCGAGTAGTTCCTTTGTGATGACGTAAGTGAGGATGAGAAGTAGTCAATTGGACGTAAATCGCCTGACAACGGATCCCGTTGAGATAGGACTCCAGCCACTGCATTGGAACTGGCATCAGTCTCCACTACAAACTCTCTGCTCCAGTTTGGGAACGCTAATAGAACTGGTTCTTCTGCTAACCTCGATCGAAGCTGCTGAAACGCGTCATCTCGCTGTTCAGTCCATTCCCATGACCTTCCTTTCTTCATCAAATCGTACAGAGGTTTTGCTATTCCTGCCAGGTTAGGAATATACGAGCGATATAAATTGATGCTACCAAGGAACCTTTGGAGTTCACCAACTGACTTTGGAGTTGGGAACTTGGCTAGCTTCTGAGCAGCAGTGGGAGTTGGTCTCCTTCCTCTCTCTGACACCAGATGTCCTAAGAACTCGACCTCATCAAATCCAAACTGGCATTTACGATATTTCACACGAATGTTTGCCTGCTCTAGACGCTCAAAAACATCTCGGAGGTCGGTTAGGTGCTCCTCGAAGCTAGTTGAGAATATTATGCAGTCATCAATATACGACTCAACGCGATCTAGACCCTTTAGGGTGTTGTCCATCAGTCGCTGAAATGTAGCTTGGGAATTTACCAATCCGAAAGGCATCACAGTCATTTCGTAAAGTCCCCTTGGTGTATTGAATGCCGTCTTCTCCACATCGTTTTCGCTGACGGGCACACACCAGTATGCTGAGGTGATGTCGATGACTGAAAAGTATCGGTACCCGTGCAATCTATCAAGGATGGTTTGGATTTGTGGAATGCTATATGCATCCTTTTTAGTCACTTGGTTGAGTTTCCTATAGTCAATCGTGAATCGCTGCCGTCCATCTTTCTTCGCCACCAGCACGACATTGCTGGCCCAAGGCGAGCTTGAAGGCCTACATAGGTTTTGCGCCAGCAACTCATCCAACTGTCGATTGATATTCTCTTCCCATCGAGGAGGCAGTCTGCGTGGTCTATTCTTAATAGGTAGTGCATCCCCAACTTGAATTGAGTGTTTGCATTTGTCTGTTCGTCCTGGTTTTTCGTCAAAAACTAATTCGTGTTCTTTGATAACTTCTTTAAGCTTTCTCTCCTGGTGCGGTGTGAGGTCCTGGTTTACCACGTTTTTACCTTGTAGCGAGCTTTCATCTTCATCTGATACCAGTTTCACAGTCCTTGCCCTTTCAAGCGGATTCCCTCCCGTGGCTTTAGCGTAGATTGGTACTTTCGCCCTCCCTAGTTCGACCACTCCTGCCTCCCAGTCGAATGCTATACGGCCGAATTTCTGCATAAATTTCCGACCGAGTAGGAGCGCTTGCTCCTCACCTGACAGAACCTGGATACGATCCATTCTGTCTTTCTCTCCAGCTATCTTGATAGATACCTCAACGTATCCTTTCACAGTAACTGGAGTACAACATACACCATATACTTGTCCGCCGGTTGAAACCAATTGATTTTCCAAACCCAGTTCTATCATTGTGTTTTCATCCATGACATTAACCTTCGCGCCAGTGTCCAGGAGGGCTCGGCATGTACTTCCGGCTATCTTAACCGAGATTGTGGCAGATTATTCGTCCCATCGGTTTTCATAATCTACGACATACACCCGCCGAGTTTCATTAGTTGATCCTTTCTGGCTCCTTCCTACTTTGCACTGATGGGCATCGTGTCCTCGAGCGTGGCATTTCTCACACACTCTATCTGGGCAAACCCTCCAGCCGTGTCCAGGCCTTCCACACGTGTAGCATGCGAACTTTGTTTTCGTTGCCCTATATCCTCCTGAGCTTTGACTTTGAAAAGATTTCGGCGCCGACCGGATCCTGCACACTTCTGGTTGTACGCTCGTGTCCCCTTCTTCAGAGTCTGAATCTGCGTGCTGTTTTGGCATATTATCAGTCTTTCTAATTGCAGTCCCTTCCTTTATTCGAGCTCCGTAATCTAGTGCAAGCCCCTTTTGGCGTAGGGTTGATTGAACAAGAGTTGCAAATTCCCTCGCTTCTTTCTCTGTACACGCTTCTCTCCCTTTGACCCAAGTTTTAATCGGAGGTTGCACCTCTTCCGGAAGCTCTCCTACAAGGGCTGTACATGCATCCAAATTGGAGTGTCCGGCTCGCCTTGCCTGTTTTCGAAGCCGGTCGAAGAAGACCTCTATTCGCACACCCCTAGCCCACTGCATTTTCCGGTACCGGGTCATTGCTTCGAATTGATCAATAGGCGGATCGAGACTTTCGCACAATAGCGTAAATGCGTCCTTCAGGGTTGTTTCTTTGATCGCTTCCAATACCGTGGACTGTTCATATTCATTTCGGCAAATGAAGGAGGGTAAGATCTGTATGGCCGCCTTCTCACTGGAATTCGCTACTAAAGAGCTGGTAGCTGCGATAAATAGCGGTTGCCAACCTTCGATGCGTAGATCCTCAGTAAGCGGAGGAATGGGAATATTTAGTGGGGCTGCCATTGCGTAGCTAATTTGTTATTATGTGACGAGTCTATGAATGACCAGTGTTTAATCAATATATTATAAGAATAACAAATTAAGATAGAGAATGGTAGACTAAACGAGTTAACCTAAGCGGAATATAAATAGAGTATCCTACAGCCTATATCCAAGCTATCTATCTAAGGTATCCTAGCAACTATCTAAATACATACTAGGTGACTGTCTCTAACAATATTCATTGACAAAATGCATAAATTGATTTATTACCTTAACATTTCAAAATATTTAGACTAGATCACTGGACAGCACGAGACATACTATAATAATACTACCACAATATAGATCTAATAATGAATCTAATAATTGGACCAGTTGTTTAGAGATATGCGGAAATTTTCTTCGGAATGTTGACGGATTCTTGCGGTGCTAGGAAAAAGTAATTTGACTAATTTGGACTATATCTCGAAATTTGCAAATGCTAGACGCCAATAAATGGTACCATCAGGTAGGCAATAAATAGGCGATTTCCTATTCACCAATAATACACTTTGTCTCTCTAAATTTAACAGTTACCGTATTTCCCTGAATAAGCGCCGGGTCTAAAGGATGAACGAAATAAATAAGCGCCCGGGCGCAATACGGTATACAGTTATGGAGCAATTTATAATTTTGGACATACATGATAAAATGGTCTATAGTTATAAAACAATTATATTTAGAGAGACAAAGTGTATTATTGGCGGATAGGAAGTCGCCTATTGCCTACCTGATGGTACCATTTATTGGCGTCTAGCATTTGCAAATTACGAGATATAGTCCAAATTAGTCAAATAACATTTCCCTAGCAACGCAGGAATGTGTCAAGATTTCGGTGAAAATTGGTACATATTTCTAAATAACTGGTCCAGATTAAGATTTCTTGTGATAATTAGATATTAATGATGGATTATAACTGTATAAAACAGGTGAGAAAATTGCCTAAATTTCCTGAAAAAAGTGCTCGTTGCACAATATGATGATGATGACAATGCATATTTTGATTACGGATTCGGGGACTCGTGGTTTATATGTGGTTTATATATGCTGGAAATATATTTTAAAGTCTATCGTGCCTAGAAAAAAATGCAACAGTGCCTTATGTATCGATTGCTATGGCTGTACGTACTACTACTTACAGATATTACGTACGAAATTTACCTATCCGGTGCACCTCTAGTATATGATGTTCGGATTACTTATATGTCGGCGGCCGACATTGTCGGCTAGCCGACATATAAGCAAATATGGCCGCCATATAAGGATAGTGCCGCCATATAAGTGAATATGGCCGCCAAATAAGGATTCTCATGCGTTATTATGTCAGAGACAGTTGTGTACAAGATTTGTGGGACAGTTGTGTACAAGCATTAGAAAGATACGTAGTTATAGACAGCCCTAATAATATCAGTGGTTCTTTAACTAAGGTACTAGAGGTACACCAATGTAACGTAGGGTATTTCGGTACAGAATTAACCGCTACCTGTGAATATGAGTTGAATCGTGAACTGTATTTATTTATCTACTTCTTCATAATAATCTGTGTTGTTTAAAAACAAAAAAAACAGATAGGAATATTTTTTAAACTAATATTCACAGGTAGCGGTTAATTCTGTACCCCAAATACCCTACGTTACACTGGTGTACCCCTAGTACCCTAGTTAGAGAACCACTGATATTATTAGGGCTGTCTACAACTACGTATCTTTCTAATGCTTGTACACAACTGTCCCATAAATATTGTACACAACTGTCTCTGACATAATAACGCATGAGAATCCTTATTTGGCGGCCATATTCACTTATATGGCGGCCATATTTGCTTATATGTCGGCTAGCCGACAATGTCGCCCGCCGACATATAAGTAATCCGTATAATGTTTATTAATATTTACCTCATTAGCTTTACTAAGTGTCTTCCTTGACTACAAGCACATCCAGGAAGAGATGGTCGCCCTCCAGAAACTGCCTCCTCCCTCTGAATGAGTTCTCTCTCCTACACAGCGATTTCTCCGTCCCGTGCAGATGCTGAATGAGGTGGATGCTCCACAGTGGATTGAATGTACTCAACTAAGTTTAACTCAGGTGAATTTTGCTTAAGCACTCAAACAGGTCCGTTCGAACGAGTTTCGTTCAACTGGGGGCAAATCGTTATAATTCTTAGTTCAGTCTTATTTATTGGTAGATAATGGTCTAAGTCATTGGTTCTCAACCTTTTCTAGTCTTTCCCCATTTAGGTTTAGCCATAGCCTACTCTAATAATGCCTCACAGTAGACTGAAAATTATGGACTAGGGATGAAGTAGTAGCCGAATGGATTAATGCACGATTAACCTAAAATCGTTAACCATGTAGAATAGGCATTAAAAATGTATTAGCATATATAAACATGATACCAAACCCGCATCCTTGGTTATTTTACTGTGAGGCATTATTAGAGTAGGCTATTGTTTAGCCTATTTTGTTATAATCGTTTTAAGAAATTTGCAGATGAAAACATTTTCTCGCAATAATATGTTTTTGGAAATGGAAGCTGTGGTTCGGACATAATATTTTGAATATACGTATGAACTTATAATGATGCATGAAAATGAACCGCTCTATGAACGATGTATGATAATTAATCATTCAATTTATGGTTTGGACCTCACATTTCTAAGGTTTCCCCACCCAAAAATGACTTAACCGGAAATGAGTTAGCAAAATCCATAGTACATTGGTGAGTTTTAACACAGGATACATTATAATAGTGGAGTTCGCTTTTTTTTAAAATTTATTTTTAGACGCTTAAATATATCGATCCACAGCTATTGTTGAAGTTGTCCAATTAAGCGGTCGGCCCGTTTAACCAGGGCTGGGGTTGGTTAACCGATATTCGGGGTCGGTTAGCCGGTTAATTAACCAATGTCAATATTAATTAGTATAAATATGGATTTGTCGACCAATATTTAACCTGATATTGAAAATTTACAATTTTCAATGGTCTCGAAATATACTATTTGGTTAAAAAAATAGAAGTAATCATAGCCTACAATAATAAGGCCTCAGAGTAACTTGCGAATTTGGGACTAGGGATGCGGTAGAAGATGGTTGAACCATAGCCTACTCTATATAAGGCCTGTTGCATAGATTTCTTAGTCATTAGTATAAGCGAACCATGGATGATAGATTTCTTAGTCATTTCTATACGAGATGCATATACAATCGTAGATTTCTTAGTCATTTCTATACGAGATGCATATACAATCGTAGATTTCTCAGTCATTTCTATACGAGATGCATATACAATCGTAGATTTCTTAGTCATTTCTATACGAGAAAGGTTATTGACTTTAATCAATAGTTAATGCTTTTGATTGGACATTACCATAGGTCGGTATGCTACTGTTGATCATGGAGATAACAGGTTCATAATGATGCCCGTAATTAGTAATATAAAGGGATGGGTTTTCATCATAGGCACTGGGTCGAATTAAACTCCATCGTGTTTCCCGATTCAATGTCCCAAAGCTGGTATATATGTTATTTGCTACATATATATCGGTCTTCAATAATGCTGATGTAGCCATGATCTCAACATCACTCGCCCATTCTCCATCATTCTGGATGGGACGTTCATGGACAAGATAATGAAAAGGAGTTGTATTCTTTTGTTTGAAATACCAGCCAAGCCGAGTCGTGCCTTCACTAGCTATAAAACTGGCAATTGTTGAGCGAAAAATTGAATGATCCTCTTGGCTTCCGGTTATAATTTCGGCAATGCAACGAAAAAAGCAATTTCCATCTCCTTCAATAGAGGATGTTTGCCATGGTTCACAGTGGGCAAAAAGTGGCGATTTAGAGGAAATAGGCATTTGTGTTCAAGATAGAGCCATAATATGTATTATGAGCATATGGGTTATTGGGTATGAGAAATCGAAAGGGCCAACTAATTTTTTTGTATGACCTCTATTTTTGTTAGTGATGACAGGGCATATTTTTGATAAATTATTAATCATAATGTAAACGGCGTAAATATTCAAGATAGAGCCATAATATGTATTATGAGCATATGGGTTATTGGGTATGAGAAGTCGAAAGGGCCAACTAATTCTTTTGTAGGGCCTCCATTTTGTCAGTGATGACATAGCGTATTTTGATAAATTATTAATCATAATGAAAATGGCATCCCTCAAAAAATGGGATATGATTCCATTAAACTAGCCCTTTTTTTTCACATAGCACTATATTTTTTCTTTATGTTTGTAAATTTAGATCTGACTGAATTAAATTCATTCTCAGAGATGCTATTTTTCATCAAAAATAATTTTGTAGCTTCCCTAACATTTTGTTTTTGTTCAATTAGCAAGTTCCAAGCATCAATATCGTTCATTGTGTAAATTTAGATGTGAGATGATATTTTATTTGTTTACCATACCCTTTTTAACAATTTAACTCTTCATAAATAACATCATTGGCGTTCAATTTCATGCTTATTAGTAATTATTAATCATTGTTATGCTTCATTTGTGCTAATCTTAGGCAACCATGACTAAAAAATTTGACTTTTGAAGTGGTACCTTTTCGACCCAATTGACTACTTAAATGTAATTTCTGATTGTGTGCGGCACCGTGCGGCTGTACTATGCATTTTAAATCAATCAGAAGTGCATAAAGTAACTCTGGTTAACGGCTTTTATCACGCCTCTCTACGCCTCTAAAGTTCCTACACTATATAGACATGATTCGCAAACACGACATTTCGCTACTAATTTGATTGGCTAATTTATTCTAACATATAATATACTATGAAAATATAACGTTTTTGTGCTAAGACGATAATTAAAAGATATCAAAACATCAGTTTTGACATATTTAGATGTTTTGAAGTACGTATACCGTAATTAATAGTATCTGAACAATGGAATGTGAATTCTCATCTCTCAAATACTTGTAAGATCGCTTTATGACCATGATTTTTAATTTTGGAAATCTGCTGAAATTTACTAGGTTTCTCCCTACTTTAAAGTAACATACTTGTATTATGCTACACTAGATTCATTTTTATCAATTCTATGCAGCCGTATAATTTTAGTATAAACAATGTTTTTATATAATACACTTCACCTCCATTCTACACTGTTAGTTTATGAAATTTTGTTATCATCATTTCGATGTCAGTGGCTTCATTCCAACAAGTTGGGTACTTCTATCTGAGTTTAGGTTTACTGGTGGGATTGCGGACTTCAAAATTAATATGACAGGGAACCATATGTTTCGATAATGTCACCAAAGGAGTTTACGTAGCAAGGATCTATGCGTAGAGAGAATGTGGTTATGTGCTGCTAATTATAATACGGTGCACTTCCGAATACAGGTAGCAGCCCAGAATATACCCCCATTAGAACATACCTGGGCAATTATGGGGGATAGGCCAGATTATACCCGAGTATGAAGTGGGCTAGCTCAGAATATACTCCCATGGGGTGCATTCTGGGCTAGGACAGAATATACTCGGTATAAACTGTCCTGATTATGCCCCCAACCCTGATAGGGGACCAGTCAACGCGTCCAAAATACCAACTCGTCCCTATCAAAGTGTTCAAAACCTGATAAGGATGGTTTTGGGGGTTTTGAGGAATCCTTGAGACCAGTGGAGTCTTTGGGGTTCTTTGTGTGTCTTTGGACGAGTTGGATTTGGGATACACATAGTATGAGATCACCATAGTACGGTAAGCCTTCGATTAGCCGAACAATCTCACTTCTCCAAATAGAAATCTTTAAAGTAGCAGACTGATGCTGTTTGTTAACCAAGGGTGTACTGCTACGTATACGGAATTGCTAATTTTTACACTTGTACTTGTTATTATAGTGAAATATAATTGGAGAAACAGAAATATTCCGTTGAGTTCTGTCCAGGGGCAAATCAAGGTTTATTAGAGGACGAACCGTGGTATTAAGCTTATTCTCAGCTAAGACTTGACGATTGCACTTTCTCTTTGAGTGGAGGGAGGAGACCCTGGATATCATGCCACCCCTGAGTCCGTCCCTGCTGTATATCTATAATGTCATGATAATATTAGGAGTAGATGCCATCACTCTACTTCTCTGAGGCAATTTTCTAATTTGTAAGACAGTCTGTAATTCCTACAACAAAATGTTAACATAGATACCCCAAACAGGGCCGTCGGAAGCTCAGAAAAAGTGGCAAGGCCATTGTCGCTGTGTTAATCAAAAGTGGTAAGGCTCATCCTGAGTCATCCACATCATCGTCCATAGAACTAAGACAGTTTATAAAAAAAGTGGTAAGCCATGCCCTTACCAGCCGCACCACTTCCTATGGCCATGCCAAAAGATCCACATTCATTTGATATTACGAAGACAGGGATAATATTCTGGGCTAGCCCGCTTCATATCCGGGGGTATGATCTAGGCTAGGACAGAATATACCCAAGTATATTCGAGGACGAGGGTATAATCTGGGTTGTTACACGGGGCCAGTGTCGAATTTTGTGGGAAACGGGGGACCCATTTGAAAAGTATTATCAGGTGCATAAAGGGGACATAATTGAGGAATTTCATGGAAAAACGAGACATTTAAAATTACCTCAATAGATGAGTTACAAAATGGGACGGGATAATTGCCCCTGGTTACAATTCGAAGACACATTTTACTAATAACTAAGTATGTTTAATATATTGAAGTCTAAGTAACACTAATATTAATATGATTAAATACGTAATATAAGAATAAAATATAGAACTAAAGCACCACATCTATGCCAGCTGGCCTTCGTCGGTACTGGAGGAGAGAGGATTGGAGAGGAGAGAGGAGATGATCACACTGGCAATGGATCGGAGAGGAATTGCAAAACAAGGGAACAAACAAAGGGTAAGGAGATAATCAAGGCGAACAATGAGCATCTCCACGGACCAGTAGAACAGGAGGCTGGTTGTCGTGAGACTAAGATAGGCATTAAAAGGAAAGCAGAGGAAACCCGGGATAGTTCACACAGCATAGTAGGGGAAAGTCTCCTCACGGTATCTGAGGGTACGGCTGCTAAGCTGCCTAAGCTGGACAGTTTAAAGCGTACGATACAGCGTCAGAGGGAACGAGTGCTAGCTGTTCCAATACAACCAACTACTCTTGAGGAACTCAACCTTCCACCTGAGTACCAGCAGACAGCGAAGGAAGAGCAATTCTTGCTCTACGACTCTGGTCCGGAGCCGCAGAGAATTCTCATCTTTGGTACACAGCGTAACCTGGATATGTTGCAAGCATCCCAGTGCTGGCTTGCTGATGGTACTTTTAAGACAGCTCCTAACCTATTTGCCCAAGTGTATGTGTTGCATGCACTCCGAGGAGGACCGGAACCCCTAAATGATGGCCATCTGTTACCTAGCCTGTTCATCCTCCTACCTAATAAAACCCAAGCTACCTACACACGGATGCTTATGGACTTTGAGAAGGCTGCCATTAACAGTTTCCAGCAGGTGTGGCCTGGTACACAGGTGAAGTGCTGCTTCTTTCACCTCACACAGAATATCTGTCGCAAAGTACAAGCTGAAGGACTGCAAGCTGCTTACAACCAAGATGAGGAACTAGCCCTACGCTTACGCCTGTTGCCAGCACTCGCCTTTGCTTCACCCTTTGATGTACTCGAGGTGTTTGGTGATGTAGTACAGGAACTTCCAATGCCCCAAGCCACTGGTCTCGTTCTATACTTTGAGAAAACCTATGTGGGGCGCAAACTCCCTGGTGGTACCTACCAGGATCCCTTGTTCCCAATTGAGATGTGGAACTATCACTACGACACGGCGTTTGGGTTACCTCGTACAACCAATGCAGTTGAAGCATGGCACCGCTCTTTCAATGCTACTGTTGGCTGTCACCATCCAAATATTTGGAAGTTTATCACTGCCTTGAAGCGTGAACAGGGACTTGTGGAAGTACGACAAGCTAAGTTCATTGCCGGTACTAATCCTCCTAAACGTAGGAAAAACCAGGCTACCGAGGAGGCCTTGAAGCAACTGGTTACCAGCTATGTGTGGCGCCCAACCATGGAATTCTTACGAGGTGTAGCACACCATTTTAATTTAGAGGCAGATTAAGTAATAATACAGAATT